>MINK01191812.1:0-10962 GCA_001735545.1 Phormia regina | reverse complement strand
TTCCTCATAATATCACTAATGGTCATAAGTGACTTTAGTTCTTATGTGTTATATGTGGTCTAGCATATTTCATCTTCATAATATTATATATTCACATTCCAATTCGTAATTGTATTTTAAGCTGTATTTATGAACAGCATCTCTTCCAAAAATTTCAATAATATCAATATGTTTAAATCTTCTAAAAACTCTTGAGGATTTCATAATTCCTCCTTTTGATTTTTGTAAAGGTATGTCATAATTTCTTTTCTTGAAAGCACTTTTATACATGTAAATTGAAGTGGAGAGACTCAGTCAACCACTGACCTGATTGGTGCTTGCATGAGTCCTTCGTGCTCCCTTTAGATGTTTTCCTTTGCAAACCATTTCAAAAGCATTCCGGCAATGAAGCGATCTCAGGTCCGTCAGCATTTCTCTTTCACAAAAACTTAAATGTGCAATATTTACAACTTATAAACATGACATATTTGTTTAAAAAATAATGGGTTACACTTTAATTAAGTCACAGACTATGAACATATATTTAAATTGACCAAAGGTTTGATATTATGTCAGATTTGCAAAATAACATATCATTCTAACAATATGTTATGTGCTTCGTTTAAGCATTAATTTACCAGGAATTATTAAATGAAAGAATAATTCTTATGCAGAGGTATACATGATATAGGTAATTATTAATTTAATATCAATTCAATATGGACGGACAACGTTTATATTGAATTTTGTCAATATACAAGCTTTAAATACAAAATACAATAAAAGAGGCACTTTATGAAATACCATAAATTTCATCAAAGATCAGGCGAAGGGATTTTTCGCTCCAATATAGTTCGGAGCATTAGGGAACTAATGGAAGAGGCTCAGAGGATTCCAGAGAGGAGTAATAAGAGAAATTCATGATGAGGATCTCCTTCCACAATTTCGAAATTGATGAATTAATAATCAATAAATGCCAAATAATTGGAAATGTTAAAAACAATTTATATTTAAATATATGTTTATTCAATAAATAAAGAATAAAATAAATAAAATTAAAATAAAATAAAACGTTTTATTAAAAATTTTAACTATAACAGGGGGAGTAGTTCAAAACTAATGCATGAAGCCCATTTGAAGATTGACGACCTTTGATAATAGCAGTTTTTATCATTCATTTTGTTAAATGAGATCCTCCTTGTTTAAAAATTACAAATCTTTTGCGGAAGGGTAAAACCATTTATTATTACTAAATATGTGATAACTTTTGGTTCATATTGTGTTTCCTTTCAATCGAATTTTTAAACTTTGAATGGCTGGGTAAAGAATATCATACAATTTTGTATACTCCGCCGTTAATACCCAGGGCCATTTATATTTGCTCATAATATCCGAAAAAATGTTGTAATAAGACAATTAATAATATATATAATTAAAGACTTTAAATTACATCTCCCAAGTAATATAGCTTACCACTTCTATTCACATCTCGAAGAGTCCAGATCAACTGATGTAAATATGCCGATAGCTTTTTTATACAAATTATAAAATATCTATCTTTAAGTAAATTGAATTATTTGATAGTATCCTTTATATCAAATTGAGAAAGTATCTTACATTCCCATATAGACATTTTTGAGTGATATACCTAAATTAATGTAAATTTAAAGTTATTATTATTATTTTTTTTTTTTTAGTTAATAATTTTTATTTTTTTTTTTTTTTTTTGAGGGTCATGTTCATTAATGTAATAATTTTTGTAGAATACAGAGTATTTATTAGACACTAGTATAGCTGGATAGAATATATTTTCTGATCCGCTACGATTTACATCAGCATCCATGTGCCTATTAGTGCTTTTTTTCTTAATTCACACTTCTGAAGAATTAGAATACGTAACTTCATCACTTTACATATTCCAAATTCTAATGTATTAAATGAAAAGAACTTTTACTAAAGCTTTTTCTTATGTTTATTGTATTCTAATTATTACACTATTGTTTTACTGCTCTAGCTAACCGTCGGTAAGAATAGTATGCAGATTTTTATGTTGTCGCTTTTGCAATTTGAATACAATAAACATAGGAATTATTTTGAAGAATTATGAAAATTAATCGAAAAACTGCATAAAAAAGTAATAAAAAAACATAAACCTGATAATATTTCTTAAATAATAAATCATATTTTTTATGACCAAAATAAAGTTACATCAAAATAATATGAATTTAATATGATTCCATCAAAATAACAAAAGAACTCTACTACAGACATTTATTGAATTTTAATTAAATACCTACATGTAATAATATTTTTGGAATAACTGATTTTTTTTTTTTTTTCTTTTTTGACAATTAAAACAATTATTTCAGAATAAACAGCTGAAATTTAAACTACAATAAATTTATTCTGTTTTTTTTATTTTTTAAATATATTATCTTCTTATTTAAACTAAACTTTAAGCTTGAAGCTATAATAATTGCTAAAACAAAATTTTAAACTACATACCAAATATTATTATTATTATTATTATTATTATTATTATTATTATTATTATTCAAATTCCTATAAAAAATTTAATGAAAAGAAAATCTTTGCATTAAAAATGCGAGTCAAAAACCTTTTTAAAATTAAAAAATTAAAATTAAATTAAAAATTAATAAATAATTTGTCTTAATTAAAAATAATTTAATTATTTTTGTTTTATTTTCATTCGTTTTAGTTAAAAAAACATAAACATTACAACAAAAACAAATATGATTTCACGTCGCAAAATCATTTCACGCTCTTTAGATAATTTGGATGCCATTGGTCCTAATACTGAAGAGGAAGAGGATGTTTGGTATGACAAAGAGAAACTATTTCGAGATCATTTGGAAGAGGTAATGGCAAAGTGGGAACAAATTGATGATGAAATATGGGCTAAAATTATTGTTTTTGAGAAAAATCGTCGTGTGGCTAAAGCTTATGCCAGATCATCGGTAATATCGATAAATGGTTCGAAACAGGGTTTTGATGGTGTACGGTAAGTGAATAGTAAAAACAAAACAAAAAATAAAATAAAATAAAATAGGAATTATTTGAAATTTAACTTAATATTTTTATTTTATTTAAAGAATTGGTCTAAATGGTTTTGATAATCCTATGCGTGACTCAGAAATAAAAGTTATTAAAAAATCCATTGGTGATGGTTTCAAAATTAAAATGGATGATATTGGAAATATATTTGTTAAACGTTATGGTAAGAGTGGCGTCTTTATACACAATACAAGTCAATCGAATGAAGAAACTGTGATTGGTGCAGATATTTTACAATTACCAAATATGGCACTGACTACGGGAACATCGGCCAAGGTGAGAAATTACTACTTCACAATACCTCATTAAAAAATAAAAATAATAATCTTTCAATCGTAATTGCAAATTATTTCACATACCTTTCTTTTAAAGAGCCTCATATTTGAATAAAAAGCCTCCAAAAGATAAATAATTTCAAAATGATTTACCTTTAATTAATATGCAAGTTAAAAATATTATTAAAAATTGAATTACCTTCTTATCAACATTATTAACATTCTACGATTTTTTTTTTAATTAACGCAGACATCAACTAAATCTTTTTAATTTTTTTTCAGCTTTTTGATATGCGTAAGTTTACCACAAATATAAATCGCGAATTTAATCGTACATATCCCGAAAGCTCACGTTTAGAGCGCCAATGTTTATCTGCCATATCATTGGTTAAATCCAATAATAATCTACTCAATTGTCCACTATGGATAATGGTCATAAATGTTGTGGCCATTGATATGCTCAAGAATCGTTTACAAACATTGCCAAAATCTCTCGATGCCATGGGTACACGAATGCCATTGAATGCTGCCGGTCATGTTGCTGGTAGTGAAGATCCATATTCAACAATTGAAAGTCAAGTGGGTTTGATTTATCCCACACCTGCCGCTTCAGATGATTCGAATAATTCATCGAATTCATCAAGTAAGGGAAGGCGCAGTGTTTACAATATGCAAAACTATATAGAGGAAAGTCCGTATATGCCCAAGGTAAGACAATTTTTTTTATTATTATTAATAATAAGTAAAAATCAAAATTAAAATCGAGACTAGAGTCTAGTGTTTAATAGCAGTGTTTTGCTGAAGCTTTTTTAAATTGTATTTTACTACTGCTTCTCAAATTATCTAGCAACAGCCCCAGTCATGCTTTTAATTTTTTTCAAAAATCCATTTATATTTTTTAACAATTAAAATTTTCTGTCACATGCTTTTAACGTTGAGTCTACATTAGAGAAACTTTTATCAAAACAAACGTCAAAGTTTTGTTTAAGTGTCAGATAATTTTTAATCTCTTTAAATTCTAGGGGAAAACGAATATCATAATAAACCATGTAAAAAATACCAACAACAATCAAGATGTCGTCTTTAACCAAGCATTATCAAGACAAAGTTGTCATAGCTCGAGCGCTAACAATTTTCTTTTAACGCTGCAATAATACTGATATATTTAGTCTACATTAGACAAATCTTTATCACGACAATTTTTTGACGTTTGTCTTGATAAAAATTTGTCTAGTGTAGACTCAACGTTAAGCAACTAGCGGCAAAAATAAATAGCTAAACAAAAAGCAGTAAAGGCTCAAGTACATAGAATACTTTCGCTTCAATTGCGACTAACAGCTGCAGTAAAATATATGCGTCTATATATAACGGAATCAAATAAGTACGTAAATAGATTATTTCGGTTGTTTTATTCTCATTTCAATTTTTTTCGATGAGTTTAAAAATAATCAGTAGGCTTTTATTATTGGTATATTATTTTGTTGGTATTACATGTGGCTTTACAATGAAGTAATAAATCTGAACATTTTTTGTCGTTCTTGATTTTTTAGGACTTTTGTTTAAAAAAAAAAAAAAATTGCTATTTTCACGTAAGAAATATATTTTTTGTTTAATTTTTTTATTATAACTCCGAAACTACTGAGTCGATTAAAACGCAATATATAAAGAGATTAAAGGTTATGTAAATATATTTTTTTTTCTAAGTTTATTTCAATAATATCGGACTAACACTTTTTGAGTTATCATTAATTATGTGGAAAAAAAATGTCTAAAGAAATTTAGCGAACTTAGGCAGGCAAATAACAAAAAGTAGTTATTATTCGAATGTTTTGTTGTTCGCAAATATGTGTACATTTTTTGTTTGCGACGCTACGAGTGTACATGTGTGCATGCCAGTACACGTGTACTCAACACATATACAAATATATTTATTCAGATATCTTGTCTACATAATCTAACTTAAAACAAAAAACTCAAAATTTGTTAGAAAATTATTGATAATTTTGTTTATTTCAAAATATTTTTTTTTTTTGTACCAAAAATGTATAAACTTAAAATTAACATAAAGAATACGAAATGTATCAAAATGATATTAAATAAACATGAATGATTTACAATATGTACTAATTATGTATAAACATTTAAGTTAAAACTAAATTAATTGATAATTAGTTAAATAAATCCAATTGAATGTTCCAAACAAATAATATGTATGTATAAATAATAAATAGTAGTTATATATTAAATAAACTTAAGTAAACTTTGCATTATACAATTACTTTTTTAACTAAACACTAAATTAATGTAGATGAGTTCATTATAAAGGTAAATATTGAGGAAAAAAAAAAATGTTTAAATTATATTATTTCATTTATTTACAATTTTTCAAAATAAAACAATGAAACCGAATTGAAAATAAAAACAAAATAAAAAATGTCAATTAATTATTCAAATATTAAGTGGAATGGAAACGAAATTAAAATGAAAATAAGTAGGGAAGACTTTGAAAACGAAAAAAAAAAAAAACGGAATTATTATTTTGTTAATTAAACAAATTTGGAAGTTTTGAGATTATATAACAATATTAGATTTTAAATATTTCAATTATTAAACAAAGTTCTATATATTAGAAAAAAAAAACTAAAAAATAAATATTTAGGTGGTAAATTTTAGATTTGTTTAGGTGTAATTTAATTTTATTTCTTTTTTTTAATAATTTAACACAGTTTGTTTCTTTTATTTGCTTCTAATTTTTTTTCTTCTTTAGTATCAAAAATAAAATATATACATCATTGCGATTGTTTTTAGCTCAACTTTTAATCAAAATATTTACCAAAAGATTTACATTTTGAAAATAAAACGACAATCGATATAAGAAATCATTACAAAACATTCAATCTACAAAACCATTTACTTAATTTTCATTTGTAGTACCAAAGTTTCATTATTGAAAAATATAGGTATACATATATTATTTTTTTTAGCAAAAAAGATAAAAATACTATCAATGTGGTTAAAAAAATGTTTGATTCAAAATTACTGGACAATTACGATTATATAAACATATTTATACAATTCGAGAATTTGTCCATTAATTTTTAATAGTTTACAAAATTGTTAAAAGAATGTTTGTGTATGATTTTCGTTACATTTATACATCAACTAATAAGTTATTGTTTAATGATGATACTTGTTTTGATATATATATATATACATCTATATGATATATGTATGTAGATAAATTATTGGAAATTTTAAAATTTCAACAATTTTCTATTATTACATATATGTATATAATTTCATAATATAAGATTTTCTCTTCACTTTTCTCGCTATAAAAATTGTTAAAAAAAAAAAAAAACAAACTTAAACATAAAAACTTATTAATATGTATTATATCATTTGCATAATGCAATAAATTGGAGTTATAAAATTTAGAATTTCTTTGTTTGTTTAGAATTATATTATCAGTTTGTTTATTCTGTTTTTTTTCTTTTCTTTTTTTGTAAATTATATATTTAGTTATATAATGCAGCATTAAAAGTGAAAACAATACTACAGATGTATTTATTATTAATTCTTTTGTTTTATTACTTTGAACTTGTATTTTTTTTTTTTTTAACATAAAAAAGATTGTTCATAATTTTATTTAATATTATATGTTTATTACTAATAAATATATTTTATACATATAATATATGTACCGTTTGTTGTTTTGTATCTATTGTTATTATTAAATAGTTCATAGTATATAAAATAAATAGTGTATATTCTCTTAAAATGTATTATGTATTTAAGTTATTATAAAAAATAAAAATATTAATTTACAATTAATACCTAAAAATAATAATTATATTATATAAAGTTAAAATGTTAAAGTTATACAAAATAATAGTATTATTAAACGTAATAAATACAAATCATGTACATCTTTACCTAATTATTATTTCAGTATACTGATTACTTGTTCATTCATTTGTTAATATATACATACATTCGCAAATATTACTGAGAAACAAAGGGAATTTTAATTTTGAATGAGAGAACAAACTTTTCATGTTGGTCTCAGCCATGGAAACAATGTTCATAGATCTTACAGTATTTTTAAAAGGAAGAATACAGTACAGTATCCTTAAATGTTCATGTACATTTGCGAATATATATATGTTTATTTTTGTTTGGATTCATATTTGATAATTGTAATGAACATAGATACAACTATTAGTAATATGTATTGTATGCAGTTAACATATGAATAATATATATTTCTTTATAAAAAAAAAGAAATCATACTAAATATTATAATTTAAATCAAAAATTTTCTATACATAATTTGAACTTTTTAGCTTTTAGAATTTTTTACATTTTATTTTTATATTTTTTTAGTAAAAATAAATTCTCTTGTCTGGTAACATAAACTACACTCACTCTTGTAATTGTTAAATAAATGGTAAGCATTAAACGAATCTAAAGAAAGTTTAAAACATGTTATTTTCATAGTTTTTTTTTTCATAGCGACAGCGATTGATAAGTTTTAGAACTATTATTTATTTCTTTTTAATAAATTACTTGCAACTGTATTTGCTATTTAGAGAAGGATACTGATCAGAGGCAGAGTAGGTAATACTGTCTTCATTAGCACAAATAGAAATGCAAAATTAGTAAACTCAATTGGAAAGGCAATAATTGACTGCGTTTTAACAGGAAATAAACATTAAAACATACAACAGAAGGCTTTATAAATGCATGAATTACAAATGCTTAATATTCAAATATTTTTTTTCTCAAAATTCTGATTCTACATCACATGTTTTTATGAGAATATAATTTTAAATTTCAATGACATAAAATACTGCTTAACCATCCATTTATATGGAGTATTTGATTTAATTTCCAAAAAATGCGTATGCCAGTCATAAGGAGTAGTAATTAATGTTACAGATATGAGATGGGTGGGGTTGATCATATCGTTTAAAAATATAAAAGTATTTATGATTATAATGATGATAAGTACCATGTAGAAGAAAAAAGTCATTAATCTACAACAAGGTAAGCACAGCATAGCATCACTCACATCCATTATATTTTAGCATTTATTAGCATAACGTTCAACTGAGAGACTGTCACGCAGGTAAATACTTGATGTGGGTGTAAGTGTTGGCGCTACACTTGAAGTTGTGGAAGAGTTACTAGATGATGGCGTTGCAGTTGTATGTGGATGATGATGATGATGTACCATCACAGCAGCACGCATTATATGCTGATTATTGTTGAGTTGCTGCTGTGTCGTTTGCTGTTGATAAAATGGCTGTTGCTGTTGTCTTTGTTGTGACGATTGTAAATTATGCATGAAATATGCATTCACATTTCCATGTTGCTGCAGTTGCTGCTGCTGTTGTTGCTGATGCTGCTGATGATATGGATAAGCCATTACCAATTGCATTTGGGGTAATACTTGTTGCTGCAATTGTTGATGTTGCTGTTGCTGCTGTTGTTGTAAATTCATGTGACCCGCTGCACGCATCATATGTAAATAATTATCATCGCCTATCGGTGCCTGCCGACTGCCATATTTCAATTCACGAGCTATACCCTGCTTATAATTTCGATGATCCTTATCAATTACATATGCAACTTCTCGTAATTGCATTATTGTTGCTTTAAATTTTCCATACGTATGTGCTGATTGCTGCTGGAATGCCATAGCCGTCGCCACCAATGGATTATGTTGTTGCTGAATCTGATGAAAAGCTACCGATTGATCGAGAAATGCTTCCAACTGTGTCATATGGGACATAATCAATGTGTGTATGCGTTGCAAATCTAACGCTGGATCAAGTGCAGTTATTAAATCCATTTGAAAATAATCCATTGCCTCAGGAGAGACATTCTTACAACCGGGTGCATTTTCATCGGAACGATCACAACAGCTGTAAACTCCATTAACAAATGCCGATGGGTGAAAATATTGCGATCGTATGGAATTAGTCAAACATATTTTATGCAAGAGATCAATCCATTCACGTTCTTCAACACAATTGGTAGTTTGTACGATAAGGGAACGTTCTTTTCGTACAATCTGTAAAATAAAAATATGTTTTGTTTATTATTATTGTTGTTACAATTAATTAAAAAAATGAAAACCATTTTTTAATTTTTAAGATGTGCTGTGTATGTATATGAATATATAAGAATTTTCATGTTGTTGTGTACATTAACATATCCAAATTAAACTCGCGTAGACACTTTACCATATGGAGTTATATTACAAACAGAAGAAATCATTTAAAAAAATAAAGAGTTGTCTAAATCCTACTTTTGTTTATAGTCTATGTCATTATCTGTTTATTTGTAGTATTATCTGTATATTTGTAGTGTTAGAATAAAAATTGAAACAAGAAATATTTTTTATGAAATTTTATTAATCTGTTGGTATACTTAATGACCCAAAACTTGTGACATAGTGTCATTGGTAAATGCTTTCATCAAAGTAAGTACATAACAAATATATCATGGATTTTTCAAAAGCTGAGATAGTTTGAAGATAATTTTCTTAACATCAAAAGTCAATTAGGAATAAGGTGAACAAATAATCGGATTAGTAATTTTTATCAGGTAACCACAATTTGATATTTAATTGTCAGAAATTAGGATCTTTCGTAATTGCGACTACGATTAACATAAAATATGAGTGTGTAAGCACACCAATGTCAGAAAAATATATTATATTATAATCGAGACCGATTTTTTAAGGCCGTGATCGAAGCGAAACTAATATTCGGTCAATAAGCCGAATATTCGGAATAATCCGAAACTAAGTAGATCCCTGATATAAAGTTTTGGCTCTTTTAACATTTGTAAAAAGAATATATTTATAAATAAGTCCATTTTAGTTTTTTTATTCGTCTGGGTGCTTCTGAAAATCGTGGAAAGAGAAAAATGCTTAAAAATAGGCACATAAATTCGATTATACGCTCCCTGAAGTTACATAAGTAAGCCAAATTTTAATTATGTTTTTTTTTCTGAAAGCCTAAGTTCTACTCTGTAACTCTTCCATACATTTCAATTTAATCCGAGCGCTGTAGTTTTCGAGATACAAATATTACCAAAAAAAAAATTGCGTTTGACCCCACTGTGCAACGTCAATTATCCAGGAAAGAAAATTAGTTGGAAAAAATTAAGTAAAAGCTCACACTGAAATAATATTTCGTTTTAGAGTTCAAGACTTAAGTTGACGGCATGAAAATAAAAAAAGGTTCATGAGTTCTTCTTCATCTGAAATGCGTAGTTTTATTTTATTTATCCCAAGACTTTTTCCCATACTTTAGATTAATATTTTCAACGCTAGTTTAAAATATCAAATCTTTTTTTATAGACAACATTATTCGATGGCACCTTCATAATATAGCATCAAAGAAGACACTTAACAATTTTTACAACTTAAGTATGATTTTGTTACTAAGTGAACATTATAAGACCGAGTCTAAAAGTTTTTGTCTATATGAATCAAAAGTCAAGTCTTTAAGTATTTAAATATTTAAATTCTATTTAATATTTTCAATTGTAAAAAAAAATGTTTTTTTTTTTTTTTTTTGGAAAAATTTCAAAATTTTTACTCAAATAAACGGGAAAA
>MINK01191795.1:0-13959 GCA_001735545.1 Phormia regina | reverse complement strand
CCACTTTTGAAGTTGTGAAAATGTTCTCTTTTTGAAGAACTTCAACGTTTTTTGATGGGCATTTGTGAGGATAGTAGACAAGTGCAAGAATTTGTCTATGAGACTAAACACAAGCAAGCGGTGTTTCATGTTGTTTTCCGCTCTGACAGAGAAATTGAAATTAATGAAGGCGACATACAGCAGCGGATTTCACATACATTTTGCTTTTGTTTCTTTATATAAGGTTTTAAAAAAAGGTTTTCTTCCTCGCATAAATTCCCTACATAAGGAATAAAAAGCAAATCTTTCTATCTCCTTCCTTCTTATAAAATTTAAAATTTTGCAACAACGGCAACACCAACTGAGAAGGAGAGTGAGAAAATGAGAGCTTTTGAGAATCCTATGTGATTAATTTCACAACAACGGGAATACCAACTGAGAAGGAAAGTGAGAAAATTAGAGATTTTGAGAATCCTATGTGATTTATTTTGCAACAACGGCAACACCGACTAAGAAAGGGAGTGAGAAAATGAGAGCTTTAGAGAAATCGTTGTAAAAATAAGAGCCCAAACACAACCAAACGTATTTCAATGTTGTTTTCCGCTCTAAGAGAGAAATTCAAATTAAATGAAGACGGCGTACAGCAGCGGATTTTATATATATTTTGTTTTTGTTTCTTTATATTTTTTGTGTTTGGCAACAACAAAACTATATATATAAAAAAATATTTATCTTTCTCTCTTAAATTCCATACATAACAAATATAAGNNATATAAAAAAAATATTTATCTTTCTCTCTTAAATTCCGCACATAAAAAATTAAAGGCAAATCTGTCTATCTCTTTCTTATACAGGCGCGGATCTAACTCAAGCTTTTGGGGGAGGAAAATAGAATTACTTTTTCAATCATTTCCTTAAATTTTATGATATAGTACACATTTTCCATTAAGATTTTTCATTTTGGGGAGAGAAATTTCCCTTTTTTTCCTCCCCGTGGATCCGCGCCTGTTCTTATATAAATTTATTTTAAACTTATGTGATTCATTTTGCAACAACGGCAACACTGACAGAGAGGAAGATTGAGAAAATTAGTTTTCAACAGATTCCGCTATGTTGTTTATTGTTGCCAAATCTTCATTAAAAAAATAATCCGCTTGGTTGTCTTTGGGGTCCATCTTAAGTTGAAAGTGATCTGAAAGAATTCTTCGGGTAGTTTATTCCTGAAGGCTTAAGAACGAAATTTTCCTATAGTTAGTCTTATGATCATCTGGCTAATTGAAAATAAATGTATGTGTATTTCTGGATGAACGTATAGTCCTTAGATATAAACGCATACATACAAGCTGTCCGATATTTCAAAACGATAGAAAAGTGTTGATGACAAACCATTGCAGCGATAACCTCAATGATTCACTAAATTTGGATACCAATCTGACAAGGAAAAATGCCTTCATCTATTCCACATCGTAGACGAGAAGCGCCGGCCAATATATGGGAGCTACATATCACTAAAGATCGGATATAGATTATATAAGATCAGGCGTGGATCTACGGCCAATACATGAGAGTTACATACCACTTTCAATCGGTTATAGGTTATATAAGATCAGGAGCTTCCACAGGGAGGGAAAAAGGGAAATTTCGCTTACCAAAAGGAAAACTCTTAATGGAAAATTTGTACTAAATCATAAAATTAAAGAAATAGTTGTAAAAATCATTCTATTTTCCTCCCTCAAAAGCTTGGCCTAGATGCGCTTCTGTATAAGACGAAATAGAATGAAGTATCTCTTACACATTTCTAAAATCTTCTCTTCTAGTACAGCAACATTCAAAGTCAATTTATTTGGATTGGACGGAAAATCATTTGTACGTCGTCCTGCAAATGCTGAATTTGATCCAATTTATACCAAAAACCCTTCAAACACAGTGGTGGTTCTATAAAGATATGAGGAAAAATGAATGCTGCTGACTATATAGACATTCTCCAGAATAAATTACTTCCATTTTCTGAGGATGAAATGCCACTAAAATGGGAATTCATGCAGAATAATGATCCCAAGCATTCCGCTAGAAGCGTTAAAACGTGGTTTCAGCAGAATGAGGTGCCTGTAATTGAGTGGCTTTCCCAATCACCGGATTTAAACCTCATTGAGCATCTTTGGGGAGTCCTCAAAAATAAAATTGGTAGCTTTAATTAAAAAAATAAACAAGAGTTGTGGGAAAAAATCAAGAAACCTGGTACTTAATTTCGCCCGAGGTATGTGCGAATCTTGTGGGATCTATGAATCGCCGTTGTCAGGAGGTTATAAAAATGAAAGGATCTTTAACCAAGTATTGAAAAAGTATTTGGAAATGATGGTTATGTAAAAATTATATTTTTTTAATATTTTTATTATTATAAGATAAAATATTGGAAGTTATTTAATTTTATGGAATAGTAAATAAAAAAGTAAGAATATATTGAGAAATTAGAGTGTCCCTCTTATTTTCTCCAACACTGTATATATTAGGATTAGTATAAGTTTAGTTTCTATATAACCAAATAAAACTCTGTACATAATTAAATAACAATAATTTTATAATTAACCCTTTGAAATAAAATATATATAATACTATATATTTCTTCTTGCTGTTTGTCTGGATTCTGTTGATATTTTCAAATCTTTTTTTTTTTTTTTTGCCCAGAATACAACGACAGGTTATTGTACTTAATTTAAAATTCTTTTAAAAATTTTTTTCTTGGAATTTTATATTGTTTTTAGTTTGTTTTCTTTTTATTTATAAGTATTTTATATGAAGTTTTTTTTGCAGTCATTTATTTTTCTTTTGTATTTGCAAAAGAGTGAATGAAGTATATATGATGATAAAGATGAAAAGGGAGAAATTAACAAATAAACATTTCATATTTTTTTATTTGTAAAGCTTTTTTAAGCTGCTTTAATAGTATTTATATAAATACACACACATTAAAAGTAAAAGTTCAACAAAAAGGAAAAAGATTTTTTATTACATTTTTATTATTTTTATTTTTTGTTTTATAGACTCATAAATTTATGAAGAGTTGAGTAGTTAAATGGCTTTATGATATAATTTTTTTGGTAACATGTTTCTATTTACAACATGAAGAAATGAAACAGGTGGCAACAGTTTTTTTCAAATCAACAATACGGTGAATTAGTAATTTTTTATACATGGAATTTAATACTTCAGCGGTTAGTCCAGTTGAGTAACAATTGACAGTGGGGCCAGTACTGTGACCTATCCAGCGACCTGTTCCAAGGCGTTAATTAGCCACCTTCAATGACAACCCCATGTAAAAGTGACAGGTTCTTATCATATAAAGTTCCAGAGCAGAAGCCAGCCACTAGTCCCGAGAACCTAGTTTTGAAAAGGTTCTATTTACTTTAGGGAATACATTTGACAGTATTTAAAGTTAACAAACTTCCGGGTTTTATTATGAAATGTTTGTTATATTAATCGACACTGAACCTGTTCTCTATGATCAATACAGTAACCTATCCAGCCACAAATTAGTCACCTCCAATGACAACTAAATGTAAAAATGACAAGTCGTTCTCATATAAAGTTCCCAGTGAACTGAAAACGGAAGTAGGCACCGAAGCGGGGGTGTACTTTCTGGGAACTGATATCAGACGATCATATAATTTGTGTGACAGTTGCAGCGTTTTCCAAGCGAAATTCTGGGCATATAAAAAGTCCTGGGGTTGCATGGAGGAAAATATTGAACGGGGTTCTGAGAAAGGTCACTAATGTTATGTCCAGATTGGTATTTGAGTGCAGGAAGGAATTGAAAAGACTAATGAATGTCTTTAAAAAATGACTGTTGAGTCCCGGGAAACTGCAACTTTCTCGGCAATGAAAAAGCTGATGAGCTTGCACCCATTAGCTCGGGGCTGGACAGGTCTTTTGTGAAGACATCTGTTAGAATTCCAATAGAGTCTATTTTAGTGTCATAAGGATGAGGATTCTGGACAACATGAATCATGCCAGGGGGAACAGAACGAACTGCAAGATTTCTTGAGCATTATGGCCTAGTCTTAAACTGTCAGATTCGAAACACCTTCTGGGTATGAGTCGTGATAGTATAAGAATCCTGGTAGAGTAATCTAATGTTTACTAGTCATTTCTAATTGGGGAACATGATGAGTAAATGGGACATGGGCGCGACAGATTTCTGTAGGTCGTGCGGTGATGTAAAGAAGCTGGAGACAGTAGAGCACATTCTCTGTCATTGCGTAGGGCTTCAGCAACGAAGGATGAAATTGTTTTGGAATCCACAGAATGCATGATATAGATGAGGTTACCGGTAAAGGGCTTTTTAATTTCATCGGGAATCAGAACTGATTGCAATGGTTTAGGTTCCACTGTTCTCGTCCTTATCTCTTCTCTATTCTCTTTATTTTTCTATTAATGGAATCGCAATGGACAATTTTGGTCTCTGGGTGGAGGTGTGAATACTCCACCCTTTTCAACTTAACCTATCTTAAACTGAAGTATTTTCTGAATAAAATTGGTCTGTGTACAGTGAGTATATGTAGATGGTGTAATAATGCTGAGGAGGATACACTCCATTGCCTTCTGTTTTTACACTTCATTGCCGTCTGGAGTGTATCCTGTGTAGCATAATCACATCATAGATTTAAATATTTTGATTACTATTTCTTTCATGATTAAAATCCAATTAGATGCTGAGATTTGTTAAATTAATTAGATTGTGTGAACGAAACATTACGACGACAGTAAAAGCCAGACAATTTTACCGCTAATTTGGCTGTATGAGATCAACGCCAGTGTTTCTTGCTTTTATTAAATACCATTTGTCTGAATTTATTGTAAAATACTCTTATACGGAATGACTTTCCTATCAAGACTAAATTAATTCTTTTTTAGTTAGTCAACCTTCAGTAACGTTACGTTAAGGCTACATTACTCTGCCGTAAATGATTATTCAAAAAACGTAAATGGATGATAAAAGTTTTAAGATAAATTGTATGTTATCTATATTAAGTTTCTAAATTACGATTTCAACAGATTAAATTTTATAATTCGTATTATTTCTATGTCTAATATGGTATTACTAAACAATTCGATTAATCGAATAATTTGTCTTTAATAGGTTATTAACCGGTCAACTTATAACCTCAAATAATTATTTGTTAAATAAACGGATTAATATGAAAACCAGATTCAGCTGATTTGCTACATTTACGATAGAGTAATGGAGCCTTTAGTTTATTCACTCAAATTCTACAATGTTTCAACCACGTCTCCACATTTTGGTTCTCTTGTCGCTATAAAACCCTTATGGCAAAATTTTTTTTATTTATATGAATTGTTCAAAGAGTTCAACACTACTATTTAATATAAAATAAATTGGAAATAGACCAGAGTGACTGATGGGAATCGAACCCACAACCCCCAGACTGACTGACTCTNAACAGATAAATTTTATAATTCGTAATTATTTCTGATGTATAATATAGGTATTACTAAAAATCATTAACAATCAACTTAACTCTAGATAATTAATTTTGGTCAAATAAGGAACGGATAATATTGGAGTTCGCGTAGTAACACAAACAATATTAACTCTCATAAAGCAAAATGGGTGTCAGCGTGATTAGCTACATTTTGCGGAAAGATTAATGGAGCCTTTAGTTCATTCACTCGAAATTCTGCAAGTGTTTCAACAGGTTTCTACATGCTTATATTCTTTTTTGCCTATGAGCCTTATGGAAAATTGATAAATGATTGAGCGAAACATCTAAAAAGATTACCTAAATTATTTTTAATCTTTAAATGGTTATTCTCAAGCTGATTAGTAGTTCCAATGCTTTTCCACGTTAACTCAAACTTGTGTCCTAAGTAGGAAATATCTATGGGAAATAGACCAGAGTGACTGATGGGAATCGAACCCACAACCCCCAGACTGACTGACTCTTCTTAATAATTTAATTTATTTTTAAAAACTATTTTCAAAACTACGGCTAAAGTGTACTTAGGTACAGTCTTCTTTTATAATGGAAGACCAATACGGTCTTTCAGTCACATTTGTACAAAATTTGACAAAGGAAACAACTGAAACATTGATATATATTTAATCTAAATTTTTTCAACTTTTTATATGAACTCGAGAGAGAAAAATCAGCCTATAGCCATCCGATTTTCTATATAGCACCCCCATGAATATTTCACAATTTTAAAAGTTTAATTTCTCAGCTCTGAAATAAATTCTCAATAGAAACTATATAGCTCTGAAATCCTTGAAACAATAACTTTCAAGCACATTTGGTCCAATCCGCGCATAGTTTTTAATTTCACTAGATTTTTCCAATTTTCTATATAGCACCCCTATGAATATTCCCCATTTTCAAAGTTAAATTTTGCATATCTTAAATAAATTTTGAATAGAAATTATATAGCTTTGAAATCCTTGAGAAAATAGCTTTCAAACACGTTAGGTCTAATCCGTCAATATTCACAAAACATAATTTATTTTAATTTTTTGTATATATATAGGATCTAAATAATTAGTTGCATATGTTTTTTCAACTTTTGTGCCAATTTTTGAAAAACAACTTGATTCTGTTTACTTTACAGCCTCTGTTAAGTTAACAGAAAAATGCTTAAAACCTCACGGAGCTAACTTCACAGCGATTTAATTGCCCCATTAAATCCCTTTAATATGGCAGCCCCTTACACACAATTTTATATAAAAAAAATTCTAATAAGAACCTTTCCTATTTCTTTTTTTCTTTTTCTAACACTCACTTCCTTTCATTGTACAATTCCTGCTTAAAACTTCCTTTAAAACTTAAAAACTAAGTTTTCATTACTTGCAAAAGACAAAAATATTTAAAGAAAAAGAAAATAAACTATTTCTTACTTACTTTTTTCATCAAATACTGATTTAGTTGCTGATAAAGATGATGATGACAACTGCTGCGGTTTGCGCCTTATTTGATGGTGACTATGACCATCAGATCCACTACTGCCAATAAAAGTGGTGGGTGATTGTATGGCACCAGTTGAACTAACACTAGAACGATGTAAATCCACATTAAAACGAGAACTAGCACTACCAGTTGCTGTAGCACCTATGCCACTACTGCCACTACCACCACCACCACCCCCTCCACTTATACCACTTCCAGCATGGTTTAAAGTATGTAAAACAAAATCCTGTTTCATAGGAGAAACAGACGATTTTGCAGCTGTATTTAAAGGCGCAGACGTTGTAGCTGGTGTAGTATTGGGAGCATCTTGTGCTGCCGTATTAAAGGAAGAACTAATATCCTCAATATCACCAGCATGTAGTAGCGATGAAGAACGTTTTACATTTGGCTGGCTAAGACTAGAGGCTAAAACACTACTACTGCCACTAGCACTCCAGTTCATACAATTTGACAAAATTAACACCAGGTAAATAAACAACATTTTGCAATTTACAACACTTGACATAGAAAACGTGATGGCAACATTACGCGATGACGACGGCGGCGACGTTAACGACAAAACCGGCATTTTTGACGCGAACGCAGACGTCGACTGCACACACGGCCTAGTCGACGTTATTAGCATCTCTTTAACACAAACACACACACACACGAACGCACAGACACAAACAGCTGCCTTTGCTCTCAGAGACCGACTGACTGACTATTTTATGATTTCTTTTATAAATTTCTTTCAATTTCAACTTTTTTTTTATGTATTAAGAATTTTTTATTTATTTATTTATAAAAAAAAAACAATAAACTCAAGGGGTGGTATTATTTTTTAGAAAACATGTTTAATTTTTTTCTTTTACTTTTTTATAAATTTTAATTTTTTTAATATTTATTTATTACTTATTATTTCTTTTTTTTTACTTTCAAAACAAATAATATTTTTTATACACTTTACTTTATTATTATCTTATACTCTTTACTCCACTATTGTATGTGATGTTTTTAATACAGCAACAACAATAAACATAATGATAAACGGAAGAAGACACACACATAAAAAGCAAGAAAGACACAAGATATTTTTTTATTTTTATTTCTTCTTTATATTTTTTTCTTTATAGTAGATTTAATTTAGCTTTTTTTTATTCTTTTTAAGTTTAAATTAAACTTTACACAAACACTTAAATATTTTCTTTCCTTTTGTATAATAATTATATGAAAATGATTTCATTTAAATTGCTTAAATTTTATTTAATTTAATAAGCACCACATCAAACACTTAATATCAACGTTTAACACACAAGAAAAAAAATCACGCGTTGCCATCTAGAACAAACCATCACTCTCAGAAGTCACGATGCGACTGAAATGAAATGCACAATGAGAACTTGAAATAAACTCAGTGATTTAAAAAGACTACGTAACGGAGAGTTCGTACTTAAGAAATAAACAAAACAAAAAAACACACATGTGTAAAATAACCGCTAAATTAAGAAGTTTTCTTAATAGAATTGTTATTATGGAAAATAAAAAAAAAAATATTTTATTTTAATAAATAAATTAAAAAAAAAAACATTATTAATTTGTTATGTTGTATTTTTATTAATAAATTATTTACTTATTTGAGACTAACCTTAGCTGACCTATACCAATGTTTTGCTTTTAGGGGGTTAATTAAATAACTTACGTCATTGTTATTACATTGGCAACGTAAACATTTGTTTACGAATATTAAAAAAAAGGAAATGAATGATTGTAGGATGCCAGATCAATTTGAAAATATAATTCGAATTTAGAAAAAGTTCCAAAAGGTACAAATTTTTCGTTAATTATTTATTTAATTAGTAAAAAAATAAACTAAAACTCTTCGTCATATAAAATTTTAAACTTAATACTGAGACAATTTACAAATTTTTGAGTTTATTTGAAAAAAAAAAAAAATATAAAATCGTAGAAGGTTAATGCTTTAAAAAATGTTATCTTAAAGTTTAATACTTCTTTTATTATAATTAAAAACACGAATATTTTGATTTGTTTCCAAAACTAAAACCAAAAAACAGTGAATTTGTTGTCATTTGATAGATTATTTTAGTAGAACAAGTAGTGGATATGCCAAGTATGAACCAAATCGAAAGCCCAATGATCATTTCATATTTAATTTCTCAAAACTGGGGGAATTTTGTTGCAATTGCATTAGTAAACCGGTCCCTTAGTAACGTCACACTCACTAAATATCAGTCAATTTCCAACAGAAAAAACAATCTGTTATCAGAAGAATGCCAATGTGCCGACATCGTCGTTTATGAAAAATATATAAAATAAATACAATTTAATGCATATAAATCTAAATAAAATAAAAAGTTTAAGCATATATTTTTGAACCAGTCCTGTGACCTATCCCATAAACTAATTCAAGGGGCTAATAAACCAACTCCATGGACAACCCCATATAAACGTTAGTCTCTAATATAAAGTTCTAAAACAGGAAAAATAAGTAAAACAACTCATAATGTTGTTATTGTTATTGAAAAAAATAATTCCGGGAACAAGGAAATGTAATAAATCAACTCGTTGATAACTTATTCAGACATTTCCAGGATATTAATTTTAACAAAAAATATTTCCCCTAATACCTAACAAATTTATAAGTATTGTTAGTCCGGCAGCACCGAAAGTACACAAAAGATTTACATATGGCTATACTATTAACATGACTATAAATAATTAGTGTATGGCAATGCTAAATAATTATTTTTTGCAATGTTTACCTTTTTGGCGGTGTATGTTAAATTAAAAAAATAAATAAATATAAATTTTTGAATTAAAATCTCTATAAAATGGAACCGGGTATAATTAAAAAACTAGATGAAGTTGTTGTTAATCGTATAGCAGCTGGCGAAATTATACAAAGACCGGCAAATGCTTTAAAAGAGCTTTTGGAAAATAGTTTAGATGCCAAATCCAGTTTTATACAAGTGACAGTAAAATCGGGTGGATTAAAATTACTGCAAATACAAGATAATGGAACGGGTATACGTAAAGAAGATTTGGCCATAGTATGTGAACGTTTTACCACCTCTAAGCTAACAAAATTTGAAGATTTAACTAGTATAGCCACGTTTGGTTTTCGAGGTGAGGCTCTGTCGAGCATAAGTCATGTAGCACACTTGACGATACAAACGAAAACGGCCAAAGAGAAGTGTGGTTACAAGTAAGTTATAATTATAATGTACTTCTTAAAAAACTAATTAAGAAAACTATATCCTTCCTAGAGCTTCTTATGAAGATGGTAAACTAAAGGCTCCACCCAAACCTTGTGCCGGCAATCAGGGCACTATTATTACTATAGAAGATTTGTTTTATAATATGCCACAGCGTAAGCAGGCTTTAAAATCACCCAATGAAGAGTTTCAAAAAATATCTGATGTTATGTCTAAATATGCGGTGCACAATTCTAAAGTTGGTTTCATGTTGAAAAAATATGGTGAACAACCATCATTGAAAACGGCGCCAAATAGTACTCAAGAGCTTAATATACAAACTATATTTGGTGCAAATATAGCCAAAGAATTAATGACCGTGGAATTAAAAGATGATGTTCATAAGTTCAGCATGAAGGGTTTTATAACAAAAGTTAATTATAATGCTAAAAAGGGTATAATGTTGCTGTTTATTAATCATCGGCTGGTGGAGTCGGCAGGTAAGTTTTAAGTATTAAGCAATTACGTTTCATGTTATTAGCAGTTTATTAAAAACAGACTATAAAAAATATTCACTCCAATTTTTCTTGCAAAAAAATACTTTATTTTTCTCTTTCAGCCCTCAAAGCTGCCATTGATGCAGTGTACAGTATTTATCTGCCCAAAGGTACTCATCCATTTGTGTACATGAGCCTAGAATTAGAACCTTCAAATGTTGATGTAAATGTCCATCCCACCAAACATGAAGTTCATTTTCTTTACGAAGATGAAATAATTGATAAAATCAAAGCTCACGTAGAGGCTCAACTGCTGGGCAGTAATTCTACTCGTACTTTTTATAAACAACTTAAACTGCCAGGAGTTACAGAAACTGCTGAACCTGATCAATCGTTTAAAAATTCTTTGGGGGAAAAAGTTTATGCCAAAGATATGATAAGAACAGATAATAAAGAACAAAAGTTGGATAAATTCTTGTATGTAGGGGCAGTAGCAAAAAGTGACTCTGGAGGATCATCAATGAGTTTTAGCGGTGGTTCTAGTGGTAGTTTTTTGGGAGAAGAAAGTTTTCGTGAGGTAGCGGCTAGAAAATCGAAAGAAGTACGTTTAACAAGTGTTTTGGAAATGCAAAAGAAAATCGAAAATGGTTGTTCGGTAAATTTGAGAAAAGTACTTAAAGAAATGGTATTTGTGGGAGTGGTTGATAAACATTTTGCATTGTTTCAGCATGAAACTAAACTTTATCTAGCAAATACTTTGAAATTAAGGTAATTTCGGCAAATGACTTATAAATTTAATCTTGACAATAATTTCTCTTTACAGCGAAGAATTATTTTATCAACGTTTGGTGTACGAATTTCAAAATTTACCTCAAATTAAAATAACACCCGATAAGTTACCCGTCAAAGATTTAATTGTTATAGCATTAAATTCCTCTGAAAGTGGCTGGACAGAGGAAGATGGCGATAAAGAAGAATTAGCTAAGAATGCGGCAGAAATTCTTTGTGATAAATCGGCCATAATGAGGGAATATTTTTCATTGAATATAACGCCAGAAGGAGAATTAGAAACTTTGCCCTCATTATTGCAACAACATAGTCCTAGTAAAACATTTTTGCCTTTATATATGTTACGCTTAGCCACTGAAGTTGAATGGGATACAGAAGAGGATTGTTTCGAAACATTTTGTCGTGAAACGGCACATTATTATTCTTTAGTATCGGAAGTAGAATTACAAGCCGATCCTAAACGTCATAAGTGGCAAGTGGAACATATTTTATATCCATCTTTTAAAAAATATTTATTACCCAATAATCGTTTGAAAAAACATTTTTATGAATTAACTAATCTGCCCACACTTTATAAAGTTTTTGAAAGATGTTAGTTGTTAAGTTTTGCATGTTTAAAAAAAGAAATAAAATATTGTTGTGATGAATGATTAAACTTGGGTTTACGAAAAATTATATATAATTTATTAAAACAAAAAAACATAACACTAGCTTTATTTAATATCTAAGAGCATAATTAAGTTTTTCTATAATAAATAATTTATAAATTAGGTTGTCTGAGACGTTTCTCACGCTGAGCATTGGCCACATGCTCCTTAAGCATTTTCATGATTTCATTATCAAACTCAGGTGGCGTGGGCTTAGTTTCTGTGGCCCAATAATAAATTTCCCAATCATTTGTAACACCATTAATGAGTTTATCATATTGATCTGTTAATCTGGCATCCATACCCTTAAGATATTTCGCAATAAAAGTGCTCAAAAGTAAATCATTTTCCAACATACCACGTTTGCGTGATTGGTAGACAAGCCTAGAAAGATAAAATTAAAAAAATGTATGTAAACAATTGTTCCTACACTCAAAATCTATATTTTAAAGCAGACGTTACAAGATTTAAAAGTAATATTAATAATTACCTTTGTTTCTTAACTTCCAAAGGCTCATTGGGCTTAAAAGGATACTCCGGCAGGGGTAAATAATCGGGATCCTCATAATCGATAATGGGAACATCAGCATGATTTACAGTTTCCTTTTGTTTGCCATCATCACCACCAGATGCTGCAGAAAAACGTTGGGTACGTGCCAAAGCAGGAATTATGGATTTTTGGTAAACATTTGTCTGCAATTAAGAACGATATAATATATTTATGCAATGTTATGCAATAAATTTCATAAAAGATTTCTTTAGATAAAAGCTTTTATAAATTATAACTTTGTATCAATCTTACCATTACTTGACGCAACATTTTGTTAAATTATATTATTTTTTTATATTTAAAATTAATTAACAATTTTTATTTCCAATTGATTACAATTTTCCCAAAGCCACCCGCAATGCAATGATGTATGTGTGTTTATGGAAAATTTCAAATCAAAACAATAATAAACACATGCACACAGAGACCTAAGCCGAACAATTTTAATTGTCGGCGCCGTCTTTGGTAAATAGTGTCGGCGTTAGATTAAAATCGTTTGTAAGCTGGCCGAAATTCGAATATTAGGGTTTATTAAATCGACTCTCGAATAATCGAACAATCGACTTGTTGCCAGATAGTAGAAAAGTCGATAATAGTCGGGAAAATTCGAAAATAGTTCAAAAAATCGAAAAGTCGAAGAAAATCGAAAAATCTACCATTTAAAAAGTCGACTTTAAGCAGCCTAAACGGCTAAACCGATTTTCTTGAAATTATCATAATGTGTTCCCATATGCCATACGCCCATGTGGGCGAGGTGCCACGCCCACTTACTAACTACCTATTAAAAGTAGTATATCCCGGAAATTGGTAATACTAGAGTCCTCATATTTTGCACGAACAACTTTGACACCTATATGAACATTCTGGAAAAAAAAATAGGCGAATTAGCAATAGGGGGTGTGGCACATTCCACGCCTTATATTGCTTGCCAATACCAAATGCCAATGTCAATGTGAACATTTTGTACAAAAAGAAATAGTGGGCGTGTCATCTCTCATATAAAGTTGTACCAAAATTTTCATATCTGGGAAACTATAAAAGTTTTGTACGACTAGCATTAGCTTCAATATGAATATTTTGGACCAAAATTCGTACACTAGCAATAGTGGGCGTGGCACCGCCCATATTAAGAAAATATTAAATTATCATATCTGAGAAAATATAACAGAGTTCTAAAATTTTGTCGGAGCCACTTTGGTATCAATATTAATATTTAACAAAAATATGGGCGGACTGGAAGTAGTAGTGGGCATGGTACCTCTCATATGAATTAAATGCAAAAATTCGTATATCTGGGAAACTATTGGAGTTGGAATGCTCAAATTT
>MINK01191786.1:6515-19312 GCA_001735545.1 Phormia regina | reverse complement strand
TCACAAGCGTGTTGAATTTACACGGCACCTATACGTGAAGAGAGAGAAATGTTGTTGTTGTATATTTTCTATTCTTATATTCTTTGCCCACTACACTTAGAAATTTTTTTATCAATCGTATACTAAAAGTCTAAAGCGAAACAATACTTTAGTATATGTCTCACTAAAAACCTATTTTTGTTATATATAAAAAATCTAGGAACAAAAATAATTTCTGATCATCTCAAATAATTGTTAAAAATTATTAATAAAAATTAAATTTGTTAATAAATCCTTTTTTGGAGGCTTTAACAACAATATAATCAAAATTCGTAAATAAACACATATTTAATTGTAAAAATTAAAGTGTAATTGGCGGAGAAGAAATGGTGAGAATGGATTGATATCCCCTTTATATTGGTTGACTTGGCTAAGGTTCTTAAACATGCTACGGAAATGTGTTATAAAATTAGAAAATTCCGTCAAGGATTCGCCCCTAACTAAAATAGTTGGGCATTTTTATATTCACCAATTTATGTTTGTAGTAAGGTCGATAACCCAGCTGATTATTTATTTAAGTGCGAAACGTTTTCAAACGTTCAAATTTTGTATGAAGAATACTTGGAAATTCAATTTCTTTCTATACAATTTTTTTTCTTAATGTTTATATGGAAATAATTTAAATTTCATAGTATTCTTCATACGAATTTTTAACGTTTGAACATGTTTCATTTTACAAAATGTGATCCTTAATTTACTATATTAGAGGTAAAAACAATAAGGACATAAAAACTGGTGTGTGTCAATAAAGGGAAAATTTTGTAACTTAAAAATTTTTTAAATTTATATGAAAAATTATTTTTAGTCATCCTATCTTACGATATCGAATGATGAATTCGCGAAACGACAGTAGTTAAAACAAATTTGTATGGAAAAAAATTTACTTTTTGTGAATGGCAACTTTCGCAAACATTTTTTTTAATGTATTTTATTCAACTTTTCTTTATTTAATTTAAATATTCAAAATCCTTGCTTTAATAAATATTTAAAATTATATGATTAAATACCAATTAATTCTTGGAAATACTTTTGCTATTTTCAAATTTTATCTTCACACACTCACGCATACCCGTCGTATAAAATAGGTTTTGTTTAATCTTAAAGAGAGTAACGGTACTTTTTTATTTTTCTATTTACAATTCTTAATTTATTTTGTGTAAATTGGAATTTTAAAAATTTTTCTTACTTAAAAATATATATTGCTGATCATTTGAAAATAAAAATATTATTAATTTAAATTTTTAACTTTTTCCTTACTTATTTTCTCACTCTCACAATATTTACAAGAAAAAACACTTACACAACGATAAATCATAACAAAAATACAGAACTGCATTAAAACAACAATAACCACAAAGTTAAAAAAACACTTTTGTCGAGTCACTTTCAATTTGCAAATCTTTACTCTGCTAACTTCTTTATTTCTACATGGAAATTTTTCAAACAAACACTCAAATATTATTAAAAAACGTATTAAAATTAATTTTTTTATATTTAATAAACATTTGCGTTGCTTTTTTGTTTAATTTTAAATTATTATAACAATAAGTTTTAACTGGATAATGCCGGCTGTTAACAACTAAGGAAATGTCAAACAAACAAGTGCTGGTAAGAAATAAATAGTGCTGCCATATTAGATCCTTTTGCAAATTCGTTGTGTTTAGTGTAAACTAAATAAAGTTGCCATATAGTATGTTTTTAAACAAAACAGGTTGTTGAATTTGGTGTATTTGACATGGTGAATTTATTGTAGAAATTGGGTTAAAAATTTCTAGCAGTATGTTTCTTAAAAGAATTGTATAACGTGATTCATTTCTCTACTAAATTAAAGTTGTTTATAGTTGAATATTATACAGTGGATATGAAGGTAAAAATATTTATTATATATATTATATTTATAAAATTATGAGCCACACTTTGCAAATACTGGGAAATTTTATTTTTCCATACAAATTTTTTTCAAATGTTTGTCGTTTCGTTTTACAAAGTGAGGCCCTAAATGTAGAAAGGTAAAATCTAATTTTTTGGAAATGTTCAATTTCAAAGGAAAATATAAAGGTTGCTCACGATAGGCTGGTTATCAGGTTATTTGATTATGTAGTTATATTAAAAGCAGAAATACACATCACAAAAAATAACCACCTTTGTCCAACTCGTACGTTTGTCTATAGATTAAGTGATTATTTGGTTTTACACATGTGGTGTTGAAAATTAATAAAAATTCCAACAATAGATTTTGTTGTTTCTAATATTACTATATAATCACATATCCTGATAAGCTGCTGTCAGTTTCAAAAAACTGTTAATGGTATCTTTCGCAAACTTTAAAAATCTATTATCTATTTTTGGAAATATTAACATTTTTTGTTACTGTGTTGTTTGTTGTTTAAGTTTTCATTATTTAACTTTTAAATTATTTATAAATTTTGTTTTTATTGTTTTTTAGAAAATTTTTATTATTTTTAGTTTTTTTAATTTAGAATTCATTTTAAAAATAATACTCAAAAAAATTACATGATTAAATACCATTTAATTCAATATTCTATTAAGAAATCTAAAGACAATAACTTTTATATTACTTTTTAAAAGTGTCATAATTTTTCACTGGACATGTTTATTCCTGATCAATAATACATATTATTGTTGTTGCTATTTATCCCATTTCTCTTGCACATACTCATACATACCCGTATGCACTAATATGCAAATGCAATATTTTTTTGTTAAATTTCTTGTTGAAGATTAAGGAGAATAACAGAACTTCTTATTGTTATATCCACAATTGTGACTTTATTTTGTTATTTAACTTTCACTCAATATTATTTTTAACATTTAATTTAAAAAACTGGTCATATGCATATTTAGACACTTTTTAATTTTATCAAAATATTTAAAACATAGCAAGAATTAAATAAAACGACACTTTAATGATTTGCTTTTTTTTTTTTTGATCTACATACATTATTAAACACTTATTTTTTATATTTTCAAATACACTACTTATTATTAATATATTAAAGGAACACCACTTTTTACGTTTTATAATATATTTTTTAATTGTTTAACACAATCACTTTTATAATTTGACTCGATTTTATTGCGTCTTCTAATTAAACGATCATACTGCACGCCCGGTCACTTACTTACTGCAACAATTGGTAAAGAAATGCTATTGATAAAGCAGTGAAGGCAAAAAGAAAGATATGCATTTATTTACACACCACGTTTAATAAAAAACTCTTCGTGTTGAATAATTTATTCAACTCTTACTAAATGACTGTGAATAATTGTGGTGAATAAGAGATGAAGAAAACAATATAGTTTAATAAAATTTAGTGATTTTTGATATATCTAATTTTATGTTCTTTAATAAAATACATATATTGTTCATAATCATTGTAAAATTTTTCCATAAAATCTAAATTTTAATAAACACAACTGCGTAAGTTTTTTATTTTAACAGCGTGAAGGTTAACCAAAAACAATTGTTGTTTTTAAAGATTTTAATGGCTCTTTTGGAAAACAAAATTAAATTTAATGTAAATTAATTAATTCTGCCTATTTGCGATGTAATTTTTTAACTTTAAACATTTTCAGATGTGATTATTAGTGCAACACTTCATTTCAATCAAATAATCAAAAAGTCCTCAGTTTCACATGAAATCAAATTTCGCACTTAAAAACTAACAGCCTAACCACAAAAGAAATTTAAAATTCTATTTTTTAAAAGTCGTCGTTATTTTAAAATAAAAGTTTTATATTTCCGTACTATATGAAATCTATTTTAAAAACTTTTTAAAACTCATACATTAAAATATTTTGATAAATTGAAATAATAAAAAGAATTATAAACAAATTATACAAAGAAAACAAAGAAATTTTATCACCAAATTTTGAAATCATTAAGCACTTTTGCACTCAACAGAGTTTAAATTTTTTTGGTATTGAAATTCAAACAAATAAAAATATAAAACATTTTTTTAAAACCCCGTATGTGTAAGAAAACACAAAAAAACAAACACATTCACATTTTTGTTTATGAAAAATTTTAATCTTCTAAAAATTTACATTTGTCAGAAATTATACTTACGATTTACGATTTTTTAATAATCACAATAAATTAATATTAAAATATTAATTAACAGCCATATTAGTAGATTATTTTATTTTTTAACTTTATTATAAAGATTATTTTTCCTTTTTAAATTTTGTTTTAATGTTTACATGCATTACAAATATGTATATTTATTAACAAATAAAACACTAGCATACTTTTGTTTTGTAATTTAATTTTTATTTCAAAAAGAATTTATTATTTTACTTTTTCTCACTCATGTACTCTCACACTATTAACAAGAAAAAACACTTACACTACGTTAAATCATAACAAAAATACAAAACTGCATTAAAACAACAACAATTCCACAAAGTTAAAAAAACACTTTTGTCGAGTCACTTTCAACTTGCAAATCTTTACTCTGCTAACTTCTTTATTTTTACATGGAACTTTTTCAGACAAACACTCAAATATTATTAAAAACGCATTAAAATTTAATTTTTTTATATTTAATAAACATTTGCATTATTTTTTGGTTTAATTTTTTAATAATTTATAACGACACAACAATAAATAATTTAAATGGAAAATGCCGGCTGCTAACAACTAAAGAAATGTCAAACAAACAAGTGCCAATAAGAAGTAAATAGTGCTGCCATATTAGCTTGTTTGCATATGGTAGGTTGTTGAATTTATTGTGTTTAGTGTCAAGTAAATAAAGTTGCCATATGGGATTTTTAAGCAGAACACGTTGAATTTGATATATTTGTCATGGTGAAATTATTGTATTTACTGGCTTAGTGCCATGTGATTCATTTCTTTACTAAATTAAAGTAGTTTATTGTTGAATATTTTACAGTAGACATGATGGTAAAATTATTATAGTTTGTAAGAGGGTAAAATCTAATTTTTTGAAAATGTTACATTTCGAAAGAAAATACATATGTATATATTTAATTAGTAAAATAAAAATCGTTGTGGTGTGAATATTATTTGGAAGCTTATAAGGTATGTATGTTCAAACTAGTTAAATATTTGAACAAAATGGTAGAATATTTTATCTTTATCATCTATTTGACAAATGTGAACATAATTTTAAGACTTCAGTTTAGAAAACAAAACGAAAAGTATTTTTATTAGGCTAGATAAAATCATTCATTATATTGAGAAATTTTCAAAATTATACGCGATTTAATATTTTTTTTAATAGTGGGACTTTTACAAAATTTTTTTGCTTTGTTTTACAAAAGGGGACTTTTAAAAATTTATAGAAAAAAGATCGGCAATAAAGGAAATGAAAATCATTATTGACACACATTTTTGACAATGACAAAAGCTACTTTCTTCTCTCATTTTTTTTTTAATTTATATATTTAATATGTCATAATTTTTCACCGGACAGGTTTATTCTTGCTCAATTATAATTGTTATTGTTGTTGCTATTAACACAATTTTTCTAACACACCCGTTTGCACTCGCATACAAATGCAATATTTTATTGTTAGATTTTTTGTTTAATATTAGGGAGAACAGTACTTTTTTTGTTATGTCCACAATTGTTGCTTTATTTTGTGTGTTTAAAAAATAATTTAAAATGCATTTTTTTAGGAAATTTTAATAATTTTAGACTTATTAATAATATATTAAATGAACACCACTTTTTACTATTTATAATATTTTTTAATTGTTTAACACAATCACTATTATAATTTTAATCGAATTTATTGCGTCTTCTAATTAAACTATCATACTGCACGCCCGGTCACTTACTGCAATAATTGCTAAACAAATGCAATTGATAAAATTTGCTAATCACAATAAATTAGTTTAAAATATACAAACACATAATTTTAAAAAAATATTTAATAATAATATTAGCAAATTCCGTTTTTTTTTTCTTTTTATTATTTAAACCATATTATACTCTACTTTTTATACCCTACACCACCAAAGGTGGTTGGGGTATTATGCGTTTGTGCAAATANNTGGTGTAGGGTATCATATGGTCGGTCTTGACCGACTATACCTTCTTCTCTCGTTTGTTTATAATATTAAAATCCGCTTTTCTTATTTTTACATACTTCAAAAATATGTATTTTTATTAAAAAAAAAAAAAAAATATTTCAAAAAAATAATTGATTCATTTTTTTCTATTATATCGCATTTAAACGCTCTAATACTATTTGCAAAAAAAAAAAAGTTCGGCAAAACAGAAACACTTTAATTTATAAGGGAAACAGAAAGCTGCATTAAAACTACAACAATGAAAACTAAGGTAAAAAACACTTTTGGAGAATCATTTTCAATTTACAAAATCGTTACAGTTCTAATTTATTACTTCCTTTAAATTTTCTCAAACAAACACTAAAATATTTTTAAAAACTTCTTAATATTTTCATAGTCTATTTTATTAAATTTTTATAATTTTGTAACGACAAAAACAATAAAATATCCGATAAAAACCAAAAAGAATGTCAAACAAATAAGTGCCAGCAAGAAAAAAATAGTGATGCCATATTAGATTTTTTTTTCATAGTGGTAGGTTGTTGAATTTGTTGAGTTCTATATAAAGTAAATAAAGTTGCCATATAGAATGTTATCGAACATAACGGGATGTTGAATTTGGTATATTTGCATTGGTGAATTTATTAGTCATTTCAAGAAGTATTTTTCTTGAAATTGTTATAAAATTTGAGTAACTCTTATAGAATATAATACACAGTGGACAAGAAAGTCAAAAAAATATTATTTGAATCTTTAATTTCAAAAGAAAATATTCATATACAATGCGGCTTTAATTAAAATTTAAATTAAAAAAAAAAATTGGTTGCCAGTATTCCTTTAACGTTATTTGTTATGTGAGGAAATAAAAATTGTGCAAATCATTTAGTAACGTTAATATAAATATACAAATACTATCGGAAGTGTGTTTTTGTGAGTAAATTTCATATGAAATTATCGGCTGTGTGATCATAAAATTGGCGATTACAATTTCAAATCACATAATAGGTGTGATGTGGTTCATAATCACAAGAAAATAGGCGTTTTCAAATTGCATGTTTATGCCAAAGTGAAGTAGTAGTCTATTTTGCTTAAACACATGGCTTCAAAAAACAATTAATATGGCAAACAAATAAAATTTAATATGTTTTCTTTTTATTTAGTTAAAAACTAGTAATAAAAAACGGAATAATTTAAAAACTCTAGGAATTATCTTAAATAAAAGTACCACAATATTAAAAAAATATTCCAAAATAAATATATTTAGAAAAAAACCCTTAACATCAAGAGAATATTGTAAATTTGTATTAAGATACTGAACATATAAATATTTTTTTTTTCAAATTTTCGATTCGTTTTACAAAATAAGTCCTACCTACTATTTATCATTTCAAGTATTAATAACCGCATTAAGTTTTTTTTTTTATTTTTAATATGTTTTTATTACTTTTTTCACTTTCATACACATTATTTTATTTTCTTTTCTCTTTTTTTTTTAATATTAGTGTGTAAACTTTTCTTATCCTGTTTTTATAATAATTTTAATTTTTATATTATATTATTTAATACAATTATTATAATATTAATATATAATGTATACGTATATAATAATTAATAATATATATATTTTTTTAATAAGAATAATATATAAAGATTTTTATATTTCTTTCCAATATTTTTGTTGTTTAGATTAGAATGGTAAATTTAAGAATTTTGGAATTATTATTATTATTTATTTTTTTGCAGTTTTCTTACTGAAGTTTACTAATTTTATTATTTGTTAAATATAAATTATAAAAATAAAAATTGCAAATTGTTTTCTTTAATGTTTAGCTAATGAATATAGTTAATTAATTTTAAGCAAAATTTATTTGAAAAAAATTTATAATTTGTTAAAAAAAAAAATAATAAAATAAAATTAATTAATAATAAATCAATTATACATTTATAAGTTAATAAAGGCAACGTATTGTTTTGTTTTACTAATGCTAATTTAATTTAAAATAAATTTAATAGAAATTTTAATAATAAAAAAGAAATTATATTTTCAAGGACGTTTTTTTTTTTAATATACAAAGAAATTAATTATTATTTTTCTTTTTTTCTTTTCAGAATTTATATAAAAAAATTATTTTACATATGTAGTAGGGGTTGCAAAATAATTTAAGCATAACTTTTTTTATTTTGTTATTTTAATAATACAAATAAAATAGTTTTTATTTATTTCGTTTATATTTATTTTTTTATATGTTTGTAAATAATAATAATAAAAAATTGACTTAAACCTTAAATGGTAATTACTATTTTGTATATATTTCATGTTTGTTTGCTAAAATTAAACTTAAAACTAGAAATAGTAAGAAAATAAAGTTAAAAAAATAAAAAATGTTTTATTATTTTTTTATAAGATAGAAAAGATAAAGATTTTATACACAAGAGGTTGAAGAAATAAAAGCGCTTTAAAAAAAATATGAAAATTAAAAAATAATTTAAATAATACAAGAAAGCCAAAAATTGTCAAGTTTATTATTTAAAACCCAAAATTGTTTGAATAAAACTTTTTTCTATATAAAAAAGAAATAAAATTATTCAATTTATGTTTTTATTTTTATAATTTTGTATAAAATATTTTTTTTCATTTTTTAGACTTATTTTCTTTTCATAATTATGTTTTTTTATTAATATTTTTTTTTAAAATATTTTTATAGTTGATTTTAATTTTTTTTGTTTAATTCTTTATGTTTACGTTTTCAAGGTGCAAAGTTAAATATTTTTCATTTTTTTTTTTTAATTTTCAATCAGGTCAGTGAAGATATTTTTAAGTTTATTTTTTAATATTTGTGTAATTTTTGGTTTGAAATGTTTTTTGAGTGTTGTTTGTTATTTTTTTTTTATTACAAAAAAAAGCTTTTCATTTTAATATGTAGGTATTTAGTTTTTAATAATTTTTCAAAGGTTTTATATTTTTTAATTTTAATATTTTTTTATACTAAAAAAAAACAATTGTTTCTTGGCATCTTAAGTTGTGTAAAAAAATTATTAATTTTAGAAATTATGGCAGTTTCCAGTTTTATTAATAAAATAGTTGTTTTGGAAATTCATTTAATAACAATTTCATTTATTTAAAAAAAACATTTCAAACAAGTGTGAATGTTTTTCAATAAAATCAAGTAAAGCTAACAGTGGAAAATTTATTGAAATTAAAGAAATTTTCTTTAAATTTTTGTATTTAAAATATAAAATGTTGCAAAATTAAAAAAAAAAGTAATTTTATTACATAATGTATTCAGACAAGAAGTTTAGTTTTTTAAAGGCGTTTTGTACTTTACAAAATGAAATTATTAATGTGAACTTAAATGTTCTTTCGTTTAAAAAACGTTTAGTTTTACTAAATAATGTATAAAAAAATATATATAAAATTAATTTAAATTTCTAATTCCATATCAAGGACGTTGAAATCAAAAATATGTTTAAGAAAAAATCAAATATATTCTCAGTATTAGGAAACTTGATCTATTTAATTGAATTAATGATTAATGACAGTGATCTGTTCATTTAGAAATCAGGGGGTCGAGAAAGTTGGAAATAAAAAAATATTAAAATGTATTTCAAAGAGGAATTAAAATTTTTTAATTATTACAAAAAATATACATTGAAATTGAACTAAACGTAAATTTTTTAACAACAACTCTTTTTCTTTAATTAATATTCGATTTGAACAAAAGTCGATCAAATACAGACATTTACGAAAATCGTATTATAAAACCAATTGAAAATCATTCAGTTAACAAAATTTTAAAAATAAAAAAATTAAAGACCAAAACTATTTTCCACTGTTTTAACTTCAACTTTTTCATTTAAAATTAATGTAACAAAAAATGGATTATTGTATTAAGATAATTCCAAAACTAGAAGAAAATTAAAAAAAATTCCATCAAAATTTTGTTAATATTTTTTAATATTTCATAAAAATTATTACAAAATGTTAAATTAAATTTTGCTAACAAAAAAAAAATTAGACACTGAGCAACACATTACCCAACAATTAAACTGCAAAAACACTTATTTTTTTAGAACTTTTTAAATAATTAAAAAAATGAATTTAAAATTCATTTGATTTAAAAAATAAAAAAATTAAAATGAAAATTATTGTGGCGCTTTCTTTTCTTAAATAAGAAAAACAAAATAAAAACTTACAGTGAAAATTTAAGAAAATAATACGTTTGTAAAAATAAAATAAAGAAAAAGGAAATTATTTATAGAAATCATAAAAAAACAATATTAAATATTTATAATTAAAAAAAATAAAAATAATATACAACTTACAAGCTCGTAAAGAAAAATTTTATATTTATGTTGAAATCAAAAATAAAATGAAAATTAATTTGAATTTCTTTGTAAAACATAAAAAAGTAGTTAAATGATTCAACAAAATTATATCTAGGGCCTCATTTTGTAAAACGAAATGAAAATTTGTTTAAAAAACTTATATTGGAAGGAAAAACAAAATTAATATTGATACGTAGTTTTTAATAAAAATTATCAAAATGAATTTTCGTTTCATTTTACAAAATCAGGATCTTAAATATTTATTAAAAGTCTAAATTTTTAAAACATTTTGTTTCATACTTCCTAGACAAATTTAAATTTTTGTTACGCATTTAGTTTTGTTTTCAGACTTTAACTTTTAGTTTATTAAAAATTTGATTTTATTAACCATTAAATTTGTTTGTTTTTTTTTTCCTAAAAAAATTATGTATTTAAAAGCAAATAAAATAAAAATTAAATGAAATGAATTTATACTTTTTTTTTCTTTTAATTTTTCCTTTTAATGTTGTGTTTTGTTTGTATTTAGTGTTAAATTTTTTCTTTGTTTAATAATAATATATATTTTTGTTGTTGTTATATTTAAAATATATCCATTCATTCATCCATGATTTTATGTAAACTTTTCTTTTTCTTTCTAATTTGACTTAAGAATATAGTGTACAATCGATATAGCTAGTGGGTACAAAACCTTCATCCCAACCATTTGTATTATTCATGCGACGCACACGCGTCCAACCATCACCCTGATCAATTTCAATAACTTGTAATTCTTCTCCCTCATTCATGGGTATGCTGCCCTCACTGGTGGCTGTTGCACAAAAAAAAAAAAATACCAAAATTAATATTAATTTATTATTATATATTTATTAATTTAATAATTTTTTATTTACCTTCGAAAGGATATAGGGCTCGACATATACCCAGAGGTTGTAGCGGTTCCAGTTCACTTTCATAATATGTTTCTTCACCCATGGCATTTTCGTTTGCACTTCCTTGTCCTGAACCCGGCAGTGATGTATGTGATGTTCCTAAGCCACTCTCAGGACTTGCCGAACTGCTGAATTTAAACATTTTTAAGGGTGAAAGAGCAAAAGAGGAAATTCGTTAAAAGAATTGTTCTACAGTTTCTAAAGACATTTAATATATTTTTTATAGTTTACTAAAAAAAATGCAATTTTTTAAATTGTGTTATTTGCTTTTTTTAAGTGTACTTTTTACAAACGTTTTAAAAATCAAGTAGAAAATTTTTAGAAATTAAAAAATAAAAACAATATTTCAATCAACAACTAACAGAGAAAACTAAAATAATTGATTTGAACGAATAAATAAAATTAAAGTTCTTTTTTTTCTAATTTTAAACCTCTTAAGCGGTATATTTGTATGACTATTCCACAGTAAAGTTTTTCGATTCGAAAGCTTTGTGAAACAAACTAGACGCATCAGAAATTTTTTTTTTTTTAGACATAAAATAATTTAAAAACTCATGTTTTAGTTTGAAAATTTTAAATAATATTTTTAAATTTCTACTTGACTTTAATTTAGTTTGCAAATGTGAATTATGTTTAAAAATAAGTTTTATTTTAATCCTATAACGGGTTAATTTTTTATTATTCTCTTTTAGTAAAAATGAGAAAATATTGAAAATGGTAATTAAGGGTTAAGGTAAAAAATGAGAAATAATGGAGAATATAATGAGAAAATACTAAAATGAAATAATTTAAAGCAATTCGTATGAAGAATATTTAACTTTCCTTTCAGATATATGAAATGAAAGGCAGTACTTTAAAAATTATATAAAACTGATTGATTGATTCTCTTTAGATTGTTTCGGAGATGAAGAATTGGAAACATCGTAGAGGGATTTCTTTTTCTAATGAAAGATATCAAATTGTTCCAATATTATTTATGAAATATTTTTATGATTCAATCGACAAAATTATGGCGGTCAATTCTGTAATTGCAATATTTGTTAAAGTATTTTAAAGAGAAAAAAGTTCATGAGAGGATTTTATAGCAAATTTTGCTAAAACTTAACATTTTTGGGATATTTCGATTTTTATGAATGAAATTTCAATTTTTTAGATTTATGGAAAATCTTTGGTGAGACTTTGATCTTTTGGATCCTTGGTACAATTTCGAAAATTTTGGTGAAATTTATATTCATGTTAATGACATTTTCGACTAATTTAATTAATTTTTTGTAAAATTAATTAAATTAGTCGAGATTTTGGATATTTGGTAAAATTTAGACTTTTTTTTAGTAAACTTTAAGATATTGAAATGTGAATTTTTTTTCTTTTTTTAATTGTGTATTTTTCTATCTTCTTTAAATTTCGAAAATTTTGTATTTTTTTTTTTTTTTTTTTTTTTT
>MINK01191759.1:3062-15667 GCA_001735545.1 Phormia regina | reverse complement strand
TTTTGGTACGATTTTATTTCCTATAGACATTTTTAATTCATTCAAACATCTACTTGATTAATTTAATTAATGTATTAATTGGGAATTTTATTCTGTTTTGTATATTTTATAGTTTTTAGTAATTGGTGAGAGGTGCAAATTTGAGCAAGTTTTTAATTGAATAAATTATTTTCATATATTTTTGTTAATTGGTGACTTTTTTCTGTGTATGCCAAAAAAAAAATTGAAAACTAAAAACATATGATTTCTACTTAAATAAATGAATTGTTTTAGTTATTAATTTTGTGATGTTTTCATATATATTTTTAGCCATTATTTAGCCATTTTTCAGCCATTTTTAGTTGAAAATTTAGCCATTTTTGGTCTCAAGAAATTGCAAACACTGATAATAAATAATATGAATGAAATGAGATGTAACATTCTGTGAGTTGTACAGGAATATACTAGTCTTAATTTCTAAAGAGGTACAGTTTTTTTTTTTCTTTATGCACTTTAATGTATATATTATATTTTTGCGGTATTTTCAGTTATATCGCTAACGATATTTTAGCGATATCGGTATTTGTAGATATTTATTTATGTAATGTTTTTTTAAAGGTATCGGTTCCCAACAAACACATTGCCTCTCTAGTAAGTTAGAATGTATACAGTATAAACATTCGTTTCTAAAGACTAAAGTCTTATTCAGTGCACCATTTCCGTATCACTATTTCCGTGCTAACGTTGTTTTCAAATAATTTTAAAATGGTATTTTAAATTTAATTGATATTTTTTGAAAAATCGAATTATATAATATATTTTTTGCATAATAAAAAATAAAATAAAATTAATTTATACAAAACCATATAGAATGAGATTATAAATTTCATTTCACGTAGTATATTTAAGAATTAAAAATGTTGCAACTGCAATAATAATTTAATTTAATTATAATTCTGAAAAACTTCCAAGTTAAAAGGATGATAAGAATGTGCGTGTTTTTCTTATCATCCTTTTAACTTGGTGCTCAAAATTGTCTAATCCCTTTTAATTTATTACTGAATAAATTTTTTTTTGCTTAAGTTTTATCTTGTAATGTTTACATACAATGAAAATGTTAATATAGTGGATAACAAAAATTGTATGTTTTTGAATATTTTAATTAAAAACAATACTTTATTAATTAGCAAAATACCTTATTTCTACAATGATTTCACTTTTTTAACCATATTTTTCTTTTATATATTATTTCCATAACAATATAAATGTAATACTATAAATATTGTTGCAAATAAATATAATACTATATTTATTGTTGCAAATAAATATAGTATGATATTTATGTTTTCGCAAATATGATCTGTTCGTTTTTAATGTTTTTTAACTTTATTATAAAAATCTATATATAATTTGAAACTGAAAAACCGTATGCGTATGAGTTCTATTAGATGGATTAAATATTACTTATACGCTTTGGACTACAACAAATGTAAAAGTACAAAGACCGTAAGCACATGATTTGTTAAAAAAAAATAATCATACGGAGTAGTCATTCTGATTTTTATGCAATAATATAAACTGAATATATGCCAGTGATATGGAGGTATATTACAAACTATAAAACTAAATGATTAAATAAATATTTAATTGGTGTTTACTACAAATATAAAAACCAGAGCATATTTTCAGGCATATTATTTAAATGAATCATTTTGAATTAAATTTATAAAATGTAGGTGAATGATTTAAAAACCAATTCTTTCCAATACTTAGTAGAATAATTTAAAGGCATTTATTTAATTTTGTTTTAAAGCAGTTAGGGTTCTGGTTAATGGCATGTTAATATGCATAAACCCAATATTAATATTTATTTGCAAAAAAAAAAAAAAAAAAAAGGAAAAAAAATTTAAAAAAAAAAAAAAAAAAAAAGGTAAGAAAATTAAATTTAAAAAGGAACAATAATTCGGTAAATGTATGTACAGCAGTATTCGAAAGTAATAAAAAGCATAATTTTGTAAAATCAATTCTCAATTTAGATGATTGTGGATAGAAGTATGTAGGCATTTAGGCTTTTAGGAACTCACTTGATTCACAATGGCGGCTTGCTCCTCGGCTACATCCTGTTGATGGTCACGTGTTGGCATTGGTGTAAAAGTAGAATTTTCTGGTAGAGGAACATAACCACCAGATGGATTTAATTTGGGAAATACTGTGTGGGGCAATGTATCGACGGGTACTTGTAGAGCACGTTCATATTGCCCTGGTCCTGGTAGAAAAGGTGAAGGAGCTCTAATCGAAAACAGAAGCATTAATTATAAGTATTTGCAATACCGTTATATATTTTTAATATTATATTACCTATGAGGATATTGATCTGGACTAGTGGAAAGTAAAGCTGATTCTGATCTTGAGCTATCTCCACTAAGACCTTGAGTATAGGCAATTTTACTATCCCTATAAATTTGAAGAAAACTTAAACTGTTAGTTTATCAAATTAAATTTGATATTTTAAAATAAAATACCTGTGTACTACAAGCTTTATCTCATTGCCAGCTGTACGAAATAACATCTGAGCATCGGCATGACTAACATCTCTCGCATCATATTCAGCTATTTTCGATATAATATCACCACGTAGTACTTCACCAAAAGCAGGACTGCCCACTTGTACCTTAATAAAAATAAAATGCAATTAAAATCAAATTTATTAACAACTGTAGACAAGTATATAATAAAAATTATTATTATTATTATTATTCATAAATAATTTGGTTCATATGTGCATGCAGCAATTTACGAAATGTTAATTGCAGTAACCTTGTTTTAAATCGGTCATATATACCCGACTTTTGTTTCATGCCATTTCATTTGTCAAATTGACAACATTTAATTTATTTTTACAAAATTTATTAGTTTTTTTTTTTGTACGTTTTTGTTTTATATTTCATATTTTGTTTAATTTTTGTTTTTATTTTCTTTTTGTTTGGCTGTCGGCCTTGATTTTTCTCTATATTTTGGCTAATAATGCACTCGTTACTCATTTGATCTAAAATGAATGAATAATAAAAACGAATGTTTTTATTTAAATCTCTTGTAGCTGTAACAAAACCATACATTGTTTGTAAGTAAAATGCATAAAGTATTAAATTCAAAAATTGAATGGATTAAAAGAATTAATTGTTAACAAGTGAATATCATTTCTAAATGTATTTCATAATTTTGGATATATGTATGTTGATATATTTCTATAAAATTATTTATTTTGATTTCATTTTTATACCCTTGAAGAGAAATATAAAGCATACATTTGGCATCCTTATAGATAGAGGAATTGAAACAAAGATTTTCACCAAAATAAAAATAAAAACAAAAATACATTTTAGGCATTTTGTATGACATCGTGAGACAGGATGTTAGTTTTAAATTTGCGGAATTTTGGGATTTTTCTTAATTCCGTTTTTTCTTTATTTTAGGAAAAGTTTTTGGTGAAAATTAATTTTTGTGATATTTTCATAATTTTGTGAAAAATTAAAAATAAATTCTTATCGCAAAATGTTTTTTTTTTTTTTAGTTTTCTGTTTATAGCGCAGTATGTTTACGTTATTTTGAGGAAAAAACATGTAACCTAAAAGAACAAAGAACACATTATCCATTTACAGGATAACATTTTTTCAAAATGAAATATAAAAGAGGGCATAGGACAGAATGAAGGCAACATTTTAGAAAATAAAATCTGTTAAATGAAGAGTAATAAGACTGCCATATATTTTTGCATAATTTAAAAACTGTTTGGAATATGCAAATAACCGAAAGTTGTCAAGGAGAAAAATTTGGATATTTTCTTAAGATTCAAATGATTTTTCTTTTTCACGCTAAATCAAACATTTATTAAAAACATGTTTGTTTAGAAAATCGATATGAATATTTTAGTTTTATTAACATATTAGTGATGTTATCTCATTTACAGTTACGAACAAGGATTAAAAAAATTTATATAAATAGAAAGCTATAGTCTATATTAGGTTTGTTCATCAGTTATCTTTGATATTCTTAGAGAGGATCTAATAATGAACCTGTGGTTAATAAAATTGTTTTTATGTATCTGATGGATATAAAAGTTATTTTCTAATTACGTAAAATCATTAATATTTAAAAGATCGCCAGAACGAAAAAAAAAAAAAAATCAAAATTTATGAAAAAATTTTCGTATATTGAAAAATAGTTTTAAAACACAAAAAATTTAAAAAATAAAAAGCAAATCATTTTATGAAAACCGTAACAATAATCATAAATGGTTGTTTTTGGTTCTCCGATATTTCTTTATAATTTTTTTTTTTTTTTAATGAAAAAACATTTATTTAAAGAACAGAAATTTAAATAAAGATTCTTTGGCATTTTAATCATTCTTTTAAAATAGTCTAGTTAATTTTTATTTACGAATTGCAAGATAGTTGTAATATTTGACTCCATCATATTTGCAATAAACAAAAATTATATACAAAATATTTGAAAAATCGTAGAAATTTAATTACTTATTCGAGTCGTTTGATTTAAAGGTGGCCTAAGTGCATCTGAAAAATAATAAAATTGGGTATGAAAATATTTACGGTCATGTGATGGAAATCACGCGATTTTAATTTCACATGCGGTTAGAAAATCTCCTAATTTATTTTAGCATGTGCTATTATAGTTCACGCGTTTTACTTGTTCTGTTTCTCTCAATTTGATCAGCTGTTTCAATTAAATCGCTTATGCATGAGAAAACTAAAAACAAAGAGAATAATAGATTATGTTTTAAATTTCATATTTTTACTTAAAATTGGTAGAAAATATTACTGCTTTTTACCTAAATGAAATTAAAACATTAAATGTTATTTATACGCCATATTTATTGTTTTTTGAAGCCATATTTAAGCAAAATAGACAACTTCGCTTTGGTAAAAGCATGCGAAGTTGTCTATTGTGATTGTGAACCACATCACACCTATTATGTGATTTGAAATCATAATCGCCAGTTTTCTCATCACATAGCCGTTAAATTTTTACAAAATTATTTGAGTCTTATTTATATAAAATAAAAAATAACAAATTGATATTATTGACTTTAATACAATGTCATCCTAAATGTTGTTTATACAGTACAAATATACAAACATATGTAAATATATTTGATATATCTAAATAAATAAACAAATTTGGCATATATATTTTTTTTTTATAATATAACGGATATTTCATCTATATTAAATATATTAAATAATTTTATAATTTAATATACAACAACACAATAAACAATATATTTAAAATATTTTTAGAAATTCTATTTTATTATTGAAAAGTGTGAACAGACATAATGTTTGGGGAAAAAAACATGAGTGTAGAAGATTAATTAATGGTTTTACTTTGTAGTTTTTAGATTGATTTATTTAATTTGAATTTCACTAAAATAGTTCCAGGTATTTCAAGGTAGACAAACTGAAGATGATAAAATTTATATTTCTGTAAAATTGGTGGAAATTTTGAGATACAATTCGATTAGGATAAATTTAGTAATGATTCATTTAAAAATCATTTTTAAGATTTTAAAAAATGATTAATCATTAATTAGAATCTTTTATAAAAAATGTTATTTTTTAAAGAACAAATATATCTTCGGTTAATAGTTTTTAACTGTTTAATTTAATAGTGGAACTGAATTAACTAAATTTTGAAAACTTGTATTTAATAGCATTTATTTCTTTGTTTCGAAATTTGTTAAAAAATAAATAATATAATATTTTTATTACACAAAATCACTTAATTGCAACATTGTTCTTTTTTTTTTTTCTTTTTGTTTATTTAAATTGAATTTTTGCAAAATATTTTATAAATGTAATTTATATATAATTTTTTTTAATTCTTTTTTTATTTTTATTTTGTTTACATATTATACAAACATACATTATATCGCAAATAAAATTATTTGTTTGGCAGACATTTTTGAATTTTTGATGATTTGTTTGATGCAAAACAAACTTATTTTTTGCTAAATATTTTGAAATCTAAATTACATTTTTTTAACGAAATTCTAATTTAGTTTGAAACCATAAAAATTGCACTCGTAATACATTTTTGGTTTAAAATAAATTAAGTTTTTAAGTGTTGTGGTTATTGGTAGCCCCTTTTTTAGACTTTCTTAAGATTTGGCCACTTAAAAATTTTGCAAAACAATTCATCATTTTTGTTTTTAAAGCGCAATTTGCAATAAATTGCAATTGCAGTGTAAAATCAAACAAAACAAAAAAACATTTTCGAAATAACTAAAGAAATTGGTGCCAAACTTAAAATTGTTTTCAATACAATATTATTTTTTTTTTTTTAATTTTTTATTTTTCACCAAAAAAAAATTGTGGGAGAGAATTCAAGAGATTTTTATTGTTTAAAATTCATTTAACATTTTCTTCTTTTAGATATTTTTTGTTGTTGTTGTTCTTGTTGGTGGTGGCATTGTTTTTATCATATTTTCTTGTTTTATTTATTTGTTATTCATTTGTGGTTTCTTTTCTTAGTTTTTTTTTTTTTTTTTAAATTTATTTCTTGTTTATTGTGGTAAATAAATTTGGCAAATGAGTGAATGATCAGCTCGTTAACAGAAATTGATGAATTGCACTTGCAACTAATACAAGAAAGAAATAATAAAAAAAAAAAATCAAAAATTCTCAACGTCCTTCCTTGTGCATTTTTATAAAAAGAAAATAAAAATAAAACAAATGAAAATCAATTTTCTATTGTTGTTTTTTGTCATTAATTTCACATATTATTTATAAACATTTAGTAGATACTTATACATAGTTTTTTTTTTTTTTTCTTTAAAGATAACAGATCATGTTGCATAATACTAAATTTTTATAATTTAGTGTAATTATTGTTAAAAACATGTATATATTTTTTATAAAAATCTTTTGAAAAAAAATTACCCGTGTTATTATTAAAGGCGTATCTAGATCATTGCCACCGACTAGACGTATACCCCAGGGAGTACTTTGACCATCACGTTTCAAAACAACCGCAAATTCGTGCAGTTTAGGACTCATGATTGTATTAAAAAAGATATATAAATAAACCCTTTCAAAATAATTATTAAACAATCATAAAATTTGTCCAAAAAGAAATACACTGACGAAGCAAAAACGAAGACAAAAATGTTCGAGAGTTTGTTGTTACTTCGAAAACTAATTTGAAATTAATTTTCCGTTACAAAAACACTCCAAGTGTCCGTTTTTAATTTAAATTGTTAAGTTAAAAAGTTGGTTGTTATATTTTTTAGTTCTTTGCTCTTTTATATATATATTTTTTTGCAAATTTGTAATTTATACGCGAATTAATTAAATTATAAAACGTTTTGATCGTATTGAAAGCTGCCCAAGTACTAATTTTAAAAACACCAATCTAAAGAAATTTCTTTTGATTTCTTTATTTTCTTTTTTTTGCAATCGTGTCTCATTTTGAACATCAACTGAGGCAGAGCAGCATCATTTTGTATGTACAGATGTATGAAATTTGTTTCTTCCTTCCTTACGATCATGCTACATACAGACATATATTACTTATGCCACAATACTGTAAGATAGAGGCGTATTTAAAGAAAATATATTGAAAAGCAAAAAGGATTTTTAAATTAACACAACCATCATCAGATAGCAGGACTTTCTCAAATGATATATAAACTTAAATTTTGGAAAGATTTTCTTTAAAACACTATGTATTTCTAAATGCTCCAAACAATAGTCATATAAAACTGTTTGAGAATATATTCAAAAATCAATTGAGGAAAGTCCTTTAAAAACTTGTCATATATGTTAAAGAGATAACTTTAAGATTTTCTAATTCCAGACTATGGTAATGCACTAAAAAGTAAAAATGGACTTTATTATTTTTGTTTGTTTTTGATCCAATCATCAACATGATAATAATAGAAATCATAGACAATTTTTTCATTTTTCATTCTGTGGTCGTTTCTTGTTTCTCTAAATTTCAAAGCCTAACGCATAGTTTAATTAATTCCATAAAAGTGTTGGCATTTAGAATAATTTCCATCATATCGAATTCGTAGATATAAAAAATGTATGGATTTATTTATTTGATTTAAATGTTTGCTTTCATGAATAGCAATGAGTTGTTTATGAAAAATTATCCCCTCAGAAAAATTCTTATCTACGTCTTTATTATACTGTTGTTGTTTCTTGTTTGTTTTTCCTTTTTTAGTTTTTGTAATTGCTTTAAATTTTATTTATTTTTCGATTATTTTAGCTATTTCTTTTATTTTCTATTAAACATATCGAATATAAATAAATAAAACAAGTATATAATTTTTTTTTTTGTTAAAAAATTTTACAAATTATATGTTATATGTGTGTTTTTTTTTTTGGGGGGGGGGGGGGGGGTCAAACATTAAATTGTGTATGTATCCTTTCGATAAATGAAATAACAATTTGAAAAGATAATCCCACAAATACAAAAAGATAAATGTTTGAATATAATAAAAATAATAAAAGTCAAATGCTAATCTCATTATTATCATTATTTGAGAATTTAAACAAAATACAATAGATTATAATTGCAAAACAATTTTATATTATTAATATATTTTAATAAATAACTTTTATGATAGTATTTGAAAAGCAATTGAAAATGTCTTTATTTTATTTATCAAACTACGTCATACATTGTGCACCAAAACTATTATTGTTATTATTAATTTGGTACTATGTGCTAAAATCAATGCCAAATTATAAAGTGTTTACACTAAGCATTATTCAGCTAATGTTAATCTTAAAACTATTTTTAAAGAGATTATACGTAATGGACTTTCACTATCCTTATCTTAAGAATAATTGAATAAAATAATGAAAAGAAAATGGCAAACAAATAAAATAAAATTCAATTAATTATTGTGTCATCGTCACTATTTTTTGATATTGTTTAGAAAAATATATTACAAATTTAATTTAAAAATTAATTTATTTTCTAGAAAATAAAATACAACTAACGAATATTTGAATTGATTGAACAAGTGTTTCTCTGTTTTTAGTTTTTGTTTTTTTTTTTTTTATTCTATTTTAAATGTTTTACTGGAGCACCACAAAACATCTTCTCTAGAAGACTACGACAAATGATAACAACAACAACAAAATCGACAAAAAAACAAAAAAAAATCATGTTGATATTTTTAGTTAATGAAGCATTCAGTGGATGATCGCACAGATTGTGGTCAATTATTTAATTAAGATCTGAAAACATTATTAACAAAATAATAAAAAAATGTATTCGCATGGTGATGATATTGTTTAAGTGCAATGGTGTTGGTTGGTTGGTTGGTTGGTAGTAATTGGGCCAAAAGAAAAAATGCAATATTTATTATTATTATTTCTTTTGCTTAAAAGACTTATTAAAAAATATATTGAAATATTTTTCATGACAAGTTTATCTTCAGTAATTTAATATTTTATCTATTATTGCGTTTATACGCACAATAAATGAAAAATTTATAAAAAAAGTATATTCTATGAAAGTAAAAATACGGTTATATTTTGTATTTTGCAAGTTAGTAGCAATAAAATAATTAACTCTCTGTTTAAATTGCAATTAAAAGTTATATGATTCTAGATTAATTTATTATATTGGACCTTAACTCTTCAATTCATAAAATAAAGTCTAATAAATTTGAAGAAATTTTTGAACTGATTGAGGTATCTAATACAGTCGCTTGAATAGTAATCACCCCAAATCCTTCAGTATGTGCGAGAGTTTATAAAAGTAGTTTTTAAAAATGGGTGGTTCTATATGAAATCAGCTACTACTTACTACAGTGTCATTAGTCAGAAGGTGTTCATGGCAACGGTAAAAATTCTATGGTTTTCTTGGGAACGTAGAACAAATTTGTGATGAACGTTAAACCTTTATTATTATTATTTTTTTTTTTTTTAAACCTAGTCTTATTGAAAAAAATTGTATCTTAGTAAATGATTGTTTCTGAGTTTTTGATGATTAATCGGATATTTGGTAAATAATGGAATTTTTTGTAAATAATCGGAATTTGTAATGAAAAATCGAATTCCATTTAAAAATTTTTTGGGGGAATGATGTTACGTTATTTTGACTTAGAAATTTCCTTTGTTATTTTTTAAGCAACAAGTCTGAAAATTTTTAATCATTTTGGAAAAATAAACTATGTTTCTTAAAAAAAAAAAAAAACAAATTTGAAAATATTGATGTTACGTTGCACAGTGGCGTCAAAGGAAAAATAAATGATAATGAGTCTGGATCATTGAAAATAAAGAAGAATTAAGCTTTTGAAATGTTGACTTTTAAAATGATTTTCTTGTTGTCAAATTGAGATAATGTTTTTTTATTAGCATAATTTAGAAAATTTTAGGGAATTTTAACATATTAAAAAAATTAGTAATTTTATTTTAAAAGTTAAAGGGCAAAAAAGCAAAAATGAGAAATGTATTTTTTGATGTTAAATATCTTTTAAACCATACGAGATAATTTAGCACAATAAGCATGTTTTCCTTGTCTTATATAGGAGAATTCAAAAATGTAAAAATATTTATAATCGGTTTATATTTGTAAAAGTTATATTTGGCCCATTGTAGCGGCATCCATGCGACAGCCAACAAATTTCTGATAGTAGAACTCCTCATCTATCGATGTTCCATCTTTCATCTAAATCGGTTTCAAAGTTGCAGAATTATTGCCATTTATTTTGCTTTTGGCCCCACTGTGCGTTGTTATGAATTTTCGGTGAAAAAAAAAATAATTTAACAGGCATTCTATAAACATTTAATTCTTTTAAAACTCTGTTTGCAATTAATCAATTGTAGCTAATTATTGACAGACCTGATGATAATTGAATGTGATATTTTTTTTCTTTTTCATTTTACAACAAATCGTTTACCAACTAAAATGAAATTTGTGTTTCCTTGAACTAATAAATAAAAACACACGCAACATTAATTTCAATATTTTATGTTTAAAAACGATATAAAAACTGATTTCTTTTGAGGTTGTATTTCTTTTGTAATTTGTTTTGCATAAACAATATCAATGATAAGATTTTAAATATTTAAATTTTATTTTCTCTCAAACAAAAGTACAATTGTTTATATTAAATCATAAGAAAAAATTATGATGGGTTTTATTTTTACTCGATCTACTAAATGAAAACAGATTTCTTACATTATTCGTTTCTGAATGATCAAAATGCTGAACATATTGCTGAGAGTAATCATGATGATCGCTGTCGTCAAAATCCTTAAAACGAACACGTTTTTTGATTTTTTCACTATTTGGCCTAGAGTCACGATACAACGTTAATGATGGTTTTCTAGGTGTAGGGGTGTTATATGATTGTTGTTTTATTTGTTGTTGATATATATCTTTATTATCGTCCATAATGTTTACATAGTCGGGTACTTTCCAAAATGCTGGACGTGGCAAACAATTTATTTGACTCATCTTTTATTTCTTTGAAAACGATTATTACGCGAAAATATACTCAAACAATTTAAAACAATATTTTTCAGGAAAAAAAAAACACAAAATAGAAAAACACAAATTCACACACTACACGTTGTTTTCCGTTCACTAGTTTATTCTCAATTGAAAGACTTTTCATAAAAACGTAAGAATTTTGTTTATATTTTTATTATTTATTTATTCAACGTGAAATTCGCGCTCTTTTATTTCTGTTTAAAGACCCAAACATTAAATAATATTTAATATACATATACACATATATATATATATACTTTTTTGCATTTTTCTTATTTTGAGGATCTACTCATTTTATTTCTAATAAAAGCAGAAATCTGTATTTCTCAGTAAAATCAAAAGTATGTATTTCACTAAATACACCGACGTAGGTTTATTGACTGTTCAGTCGTGTACCCAGCTCTATTACACATCAATCAAAATTTTATTCTCAAGCATTATTGAGATTTTCAATATTATAGATTCTTAAAAAATTTAAAATTGAAATTATTGATTGTTTTACAGTGCAGTTAATAGCTTTAATCCTATATTTTCCATATTAATTTAAGATACAGTGTATAAAAATATTTAATGAAAAAATAACTTATTTAATTCGAATTTGTTTAATTTTTGTTATGTCAAATAATTGTTATTATTTTTTTTTTTCTGATTCCAAAAATAAATTTTGATTCACTTCAAAGAAATTTCTAATTCTATATTAAAAAATCATTGTACCTATAGTCATTATATCCAGTATACTTCATTTTATTTATTCATTCGAGTTTTTTATGTGAACAGATGCTTTTTTTGAAAGATTTTATATCAATTTTAGTGCAAAAAAAAAAAAAAAAAAATGAAAATCATTTGCTGTGATCTGCTGTCTGTTCAATAAAGATGATGCCTATGAAATCTTTATTGCGACTACAAGTGTGTCTAAAATGGTAAAAAAATGTTTTAATTATTTTTTTGTTTTCAAATAAATGGATTTTAATTTTTTGAGGTCTTTAACACTTGTTGGTTTTAATTTACAAAATGCGTTAATGACAATACAATGTTGATTTTTATTAGTTTTGGCTATAACTTATGAAAAATGTAATGNAANTAAGCANTTT
>MINK01191751.1:43926-66051 GCA_001735545.1 Phormia regina | reverse complement strand
ATGTTTATGATTTAAAAAATGTTTAACATTAAATTCATACTTATTTAATATTAATGCGTAAATATTGAAAATTTGCCATATTTTTGCACCTAATTAATAAGGCATTTACTATTAAATTAAAAAAAAAAATGATATCTTATAAACAAGTTTTATTTAAAAATATCATTGATTTTTGAAAAGTAAAATAAATAACCTGTTAATTATTAATTTTAACATGATTTGCTATCACTTTCGTTTGAAAACCTCAAAATCATCATTTGTGTGTGTGTGTGTGTTTTTTTTTTCATTTAAAAAGAATTGGAAAAAATAAATACTGTAAACATACATAAATTAAAACGAACTTAATCACAAATTATGTCATTTCAATTTATTACTTTGCCAAAAATATAAACATGTAATACAAGCTTTTAAACATAATGATATTAGATAATATTTAAAACACATACATACATACATATTTGCTACACACGAATATAGAAATATAAATTAAATTCATCTCTTTGTAGTATATGTTTTACAAATATGTAATTTGCATAATATAAACAATATATGAAAAAGAGAAAAAAATATACATATACATATATACCATATTATTTGATAATACAATACGAGGTTAATCTCAAAATTCATTTTCATATTTTAGCAGTTTAAAAATGATAACGCTCAACTTAATGTTTTTTTTTTTAATATATTCTGTATATTTGTTTACATACTACACGCTGGTATTGCCCAGGATTTCTTTAAAAAAATACGAAAAGAGGAGATTATTTTGCTCTGGAACAAAATGTCATTCTTCAATTTTTAAACATTTCTTTTTTTCGACTTTTGTAGTAGTCAAGCTTTGGATTACTATCAAATTTTCTATTCTTTTTGACTAGAAAACCAAGCCGATCGGCTCAATTTTTCAAGCCGTCGAAGATAAAAACATTGTATTTTGGGACTTCAGAGCCATTTTTGAGATAAATTTTATTTTTGTAACGCTCTTTTAGAACACACTTTATTATTATTAGTATTTTTTTACTTTTTTTATAAGATTTTTCCTCATTGTTTTTTAGACTATTTTCGCCAATGTGGTAATAAGAAAGTAGATAGATTTAAGACTTTAGGATAAACAAAAAGTGATGAAAAAGTGAAGTGATTATTTAAAAGATATTTCTGTGTACGTTTTACACTTCTTTTTTATGTTCACAGTATTCTTCATAAAAATTTTGAACGTTTGAAAAGCTTTCCATTAAACTCTTAAAATCGTTCACATAATATCTTTCAATATTAAAAATGGCGGTAAGATTTTATTTAACTCCCTAATCAAAAAAATAATGTAAATTTATTTTTTTAAGAAAATTTTTTCGTCTGCCCAGCTAAATATTTAGCTAAACTATTTTGCATATATAGCATAACAGCAACAACAATAACAAATAGTATAATATACAAAATACACTCACACAAACACTTTGACATACAATAAAAGTTTAACAAACTCATTTAAAGATCATTTCTTACCTCTCGCTCTTTAATTTTGTTTTATATTCTTCTATTTCTCCCTCTCTTTTGATTACTATTTCTTAATTTACAAATTTGCACATATTTACACTTTGCATTTTAGTTTTTAGCGCGCTTATTTATTTTTTTGTTTTACTAAATTATTTTGTTTTTGTTGCTTTTGTTATTTATTTTTGGCTAAAACTATAAATACATGTGTGTTTTTTTTTGTATCTATTACACATTTCCTATAAAGTTACTTATAAACTTGAATTTATTAGTTGTTGTTGTGATTTTTTTTATTGCAATTTTATTTATTTAAACATATTTTGCTATTGACCTTACATGAGGTTTTTGTGTTTTTCTACTGTTTTTGGTTGTTTTTTTTTAATATTTGATCTTTTTTTTTTGAAATTCACTTGATGCCATAAAAGGCATCATCAGCAACAACAACAATAATAATAACAACAAGATTGCCTTAAAATTAGTTTGTCTTAAATAAACAATTGAATTTTAAAATAAAAGCAAAAAATAAATAAAATAAAAAGTAATTTAATTAAAAACCACAATACTACTATTACTTATTAAAATGTCAATTTGAAGAAATAAATACGAGTGCACTTATAATCATACATACATATGTAGATATGTGTATATGTATGTACGTATGTACTTGCAAACAATAAAAACATTTAAATGAATGAATTTAAATTTAAATATAAATTAGCATGCTGTGTGCAATATATGAACATTAGGGTATCGTTAATTTTTATTAGAAAATTTTAATTTATTTATAAATAAATAAATATTTTATAGTGATATTAATATGCAAAATATTAGTATTATAATATAAATTTTGAAATGGAAAATAATTTAACAAATGTTGAATAATTCATTACTTACATACCTTTAAGTATTTGACAAATTTTTATTTGTCTGCTTTCCAAATTAATTTAAAAATTTAAAAATATTTTTTTCTACACAGAGAAAAATTTATTAAATGAAATTATTGTATCAGTAAAAATCGACTTCAAAAAAGAAATTACTTTTATTATTTAATTTTTAATTGATTTTGCTCCAGTCGTAAATTTTTCTTTATAATTTTTTTAGCAATTAGAAAGTTAATTACATTAATAAATAATATTATTAAATTTCAATACAAAATTAATTAATAATTTTATTAAAAAATAATTTCAAAAACAATTTTTTGTGTATAAATTTTTCGAGAAAAAGCGCATTTTTAAATTCAATTCGAATTAAAGACCTTTCTTGCTTTACCAAATCTTAATACCTTCCCTCCATTTTGGTATCTACCTAATGTATTTACCTTAGACCACACCATTGCTATTGTGTTTTTGTATTCACTATTTATGTACATATCTATCCTTTAATTTTATTTAGTCATAATTATAGATTTAGACATGTCTCATGACAAACGTGTGTATATCAAGTGTCAGCCCACGTCATTAAGTTTCAGCTACTATTTTGTATTAGAATCTGCAGAAATTAAATGAATGTTTATGAAACGTGAAATGAATGTGTATGATCTTGCTCATACGATATTTGAACCTAACTTACTTTAGTATTAAATTGTTAACTAACACATGTAAATTTTATTAATTTTCTCAATGAGTCGAAGAAATAAAATTAATCTCATTTAAGATTAAACATTTTTCTACAAGAAAACTAAATATGAACAGAAATATAAGTCGCTTAATGAATTTAATGTCTATTAAAACCATTTGAATGTTACTTGAGTTTAATTGAATGTCAAAGGTCATACAAAACTGATTTAGCATATGCATATTTTCGTTTGATGATATTTTGTTTTCAGACTTGAGATTTAATGATGTTTTTAAAAAGTTTAGATATTTTGGAAATTAATTTAAATCTGTAAAAGAATAATTAGTGTTTTTTTTTTAAGTACTCAACAAATTATTATTGAATAGAATATTATAATTAAAACATTATTGAAATGCAAAGTTTATATAGAAAAATTTTAATACAATTTCAATTACAATTAATACATATTAAATTATTTAATTTATTAAAATTCAAACTATTTATTTATAAAAAAAATCAATTATTCAAAATGATCACTTTTTTTGTTGTTTTATTTTTAGTAAAAGTATAATAAAATTTGAATTTTGATCACTTGAATTATTAATGTAATTAAAAAAGTAATTGGAATAGTTTTTGTCTGAGATAATCGTTTAACAATTTTTTAGGAGTTTAAAAATATAAATAAACAACGATCAGTTAATTAATGCAAATAAAATAATCATTTCAAATGTTTCAAGTTTAAATAATGTTTTATAAAATTATAGAAAGAGAATAGCGATAATTATTATAATTATAATAATAATTAAGTAAAGGAAAAGTGTCATTCAACAAATTGTCATAATTTTCTGCAATAATTTTCATTTTTTTAAGTTAAACCTTTTAGTAAGTGAATAAAAACAAGAAAATTTATTTTTTTTATGATTTTATTTTTGCAAGTGAAAGCGCTAAAGTTTTTTTTTTCATATTTTTTTTTTTTGCACATGTTTAATTTAATTTGAAATGCAACCAACACAAACAACATTAGTCTTATTTTTTCTATCCGACACTAAGTACCTTTGAGCGTTAATATTAGCTAAAACTTCAAGTAGTAGCAGCAATAGCGACTAAATATCCAATATACGTATAACAAGCAACTCATCCAACCAAATTCATTGCAAAAACAACAACCTTTCTAATGCCACCGCCAGTATTAGTTCAATGCAATTTGACTCTAAACTAGTTTCCAACATTTGCACTTGTCTCTTATGATTTGTCTCCTTAAAAATTGTGAAAAACATTTTGACTGAAACTCGAACGGACCGACGAACGGACGGACAGTATTACTCTAGTAGACATTTCAACTAGCACTTGTGAAAAATTAAATATGACAAAAAATTAAAATGATTGGCTGTTTTAGTTTCTTTTTTTTTTTTTTCTCTCATATGGCAGGGAGTCTTGTTAAAATAGTTTTCTATTGAACCGACTTTTCAGATCAATGATTTTAAATTAAATAGCTTGACAGATATTATTTTTGACTTTGAAACTTCTCTTGACATATGTTTGTATGTCTTTGTCCCATTGGCAAGTGGCGCTTAAATGGTAATTAGTTAGACATTTTAATTATTTATGCCATAAAATTAAATTCACCTCTGAAAATCAATTAAATGACAGTTATTGTCTTGCATTGTAAATAAGCAAGATGTTAATTTTGTATTAAATATATAATATTAAATAATAAAATTAAATTAAATTGTATATATCGTAGGACAGAAAAATATCTACACATTATATTCATACAGAAATTAGTAAAAAGAAAATTATTAAAATTTAAGTAATTATAGGAACAATTTAATTATTAGTTGCACTACCATGAAAAATTCAATGATTAGCTCTTAGAGAAAGATGTATTTTAATTCATTTCTGTATTTAATCCATCAAAATACAGCGTTTGAGTGATCTTTATATGAAACGTTTTTCAATGGGACCCTCTAATTATTTTAAGTGCATATTAATTATTTGTAATTAATTTGTTTTTTACATTATAGCCGTTTTTATACCATAAAACCCTTTCGCAACACTATATCTTTACATTATTAACTACACCAATAGCAACAACTTTGAAATTATGAAAAACTCTTTTACTCTTTTACTGTTAACGGAAAAAATAAAAAAGCAAAGGATAGAAATAAATAGTTCATAAGAGCAAAAATAATATAAAAAATATATATTTTGTTGTAAAATTACAGCAATAAAATTTGGTGCAATAACAACCTGCTGCAGTAAGTTACAACAAATAATTACTGCAGTTGCTGCGATTTAAAATTTGCAAGAAAATATTAAAGAAAGAAAAACACGTGATATTTCATATTTTATTTTTGTGGCTCTGCAAAACATGCAAAGAATAATCAAAATAATTGCCACCTTTCACAGTGGAACAAACTATTGTGTAATAGGCTTTCTCGAAATATTTTTGTTAAAGTATGTAGACGTTATAATTTGATCGCTAATGAAATAATATGAGAAACAAAATATGCATAAGTATAGTTCGAAGGTTCCAAATAAAAAACTTCTTATATAAACCCTTTTACCTGTAATGAAGGGTATAAAAATCATTTAGCCTATTTTTGTAAATTCTTAATGCCTTTTTATATTTTTAAATATCAAATTTAACGGGGAGGGAAAAAGGGAAATTTCCCTCTCCAAAATGAAAACTCTTTATGAAAAATTTATACTAAATCATAAAATTTTAAGAAAATAATTATTAAAATCACTCTATTTTCCTCCCCCAAAGCTTGAGCTGGATCCGCGCCTGAGTAAGACCCAAGTAAAAGTTTGTCAAATCTCGCTAATTTGTTTTATGGACTTATCTATGTTTTACTGTATGTATATTATTTGCATTTGAGTTATCGTTTATTAATGGTATGACTCTAATGTAGCGTGTTTGATTAAACTTTGTTGCCATGTAAAATGAGTAGTAGACTTACTGCAACTTTTAACTGCTGTGATGTAGTGTTTTTTTACTGTTGTTTATAATTTGTTGTTGTTGTTATTGTCGTCCCCCCTTAGGTGGTAATGATGATGGCGATGATAGGTTGGTTTCGTTGCGCGCCGCCAGTTATTTAATTTCTTTTTGTTTCATTTTTTTGAGTTTGTTGTGACTTTTATATATTTTATGCACATTTTTTGGTTTATTAGATTTATAATAAAAAAAAACTTTTCTTGTTTTTTTTTTTTTTTTTTGGTTTTTCAGTTTACTTTTTCTCTACTTCTTTTTCGTAGCTCAATTTTACAGTTTGTTGTCTTCCTGTGTTTTATTGACCTACCTTTACATAAAGTTTATTATAACCACATAATTGCCTTATTAAATTGCTGTAGCAGATAAACATTTCTCTCGCTTGCATAAAATTGTTATTTGTTTTTTTTTTTTTTTATTCGATTTTTTTTCACTTGTAAATAACACATTGTTTTTTTTTAATAAAGGTCTTAAAGGAAATTTGGCATATTTAGAACAAAATATTCAATTATTTGCACGTTTTTCCTATACATATGCAAATTATATTAAATTCAGTGTTTTTTTTTTTTCTTTTTGTAAAATATAATAAAAAATATTTTAAATATGAGAATTCTAATGATTTTTTTTTTTTTATTTTAAATTTTTGTGATTTTCAGTTTTACTTGGTTTTTTAATCTTTTTGAAACTAAAATATATTTGTTATTCGAATTAGTTTTAAGATAATTTTAATTTCCCAAAGTTTTTCATTATTGAACCCAGTTGATTATTTTTTTTGAAATATTCTATATTTTGCTTTGTTTATACATATACATATGTAAATAATACAATTCTGTTACATATTCAAAAGTATAAATCACTTAAAAATCCAAATATTTATTTTACTTTATGATTCGTTAACAACAGTTTGTGTGAGGTTCATTAGTCCAAAACAAATGATTTTATGACAAAACATTTCATTACTTTGATCTTTCTTTCTCTTTTAAAATATTTAACATATTTACTTATATTTTTATTATTTTTCCTTTGCAGATAAAATCGGCCTTTATGTGCTGCCTTTCAGTTTTGACATCGACTAAAAAAAGTAAGTGCTATAGAAAATCTATACTTACAATTCCAAAACAACCATAAAATATTTAAGTTTATGAAAAAATTAATTATTAAAGCAGTCATGCAGTGGGACGTAATGAAATAAGTGGTCAAATTTCTTATATTTCAAATTAATAGTAGTAAAATTTCATAAAAATAATTGTGAAGTTACCCTGTTTGTCATACGGGGTGAACCACAGGGTATTAAATTTTACAATTAAAAAATTAATTTTAGTTAGATTGAACTGATATTTATAGAAAAGTTGTAGAGTAGGACCTTAAGTAGGACTATTAAGATAAGAAGGGGTACGTATTCATAAAAAAATAATGTATGTTTGATACTGGTTTAATAACTTTTTGTTTGTAAATTTCCATAAGAAAAAGTTAGTAAAACTTTATCAAGCATACATTAATTTTTTTAATAGGGCTGTAAATCTATTTAAAAATGGAAAGATATGTTTTTACCAGAGAATGAAAAAACTTACTGTTAATTTTAATGTTTTAAATCCAAAAAATCAGAAACAACTATGTTGGAAAAATTAGTTCAAGTACATCATTATGATACACATTTTTCCCAAGTCCTATTGATTTTGATTGAAAATTTTTAACAAAATGTAAAAATGTTCGGTTCTGCCCATTGTACAATAGCGCCAAGAACGTTTTTAGGCCGCAGAGAATAATATTATATATGCTCTATACGAAAAACACTCTTCAATTAATGATCTCATGGAACAAAATTAATGTCGTCGCGATTTCATCGCAATGTCAGAAAGGGGTCGCAAAGCAAGATCTTGTGAGAACCTCTAATCTACAGGGTATCATTTTTGACAATCGCGAACAAATGTTTAATAATTCTGTACCTTCTACACTACTAATTACATGGCATAGAATAGAACTAGAAGTTTATGTGAGAGCAACCCTATTTTCAAATACAAAAACAAAATATATGTGACTACATGTATTTTCCAAAGTTATAAGCCTAAAAGTAAGCACGGTATTTTTTAGTGCACAGTCCTTATGTTAAACTTTGCACTCACAGAGATTTCTAATTTTTTTTTACTGCAATAAATGACAAAATTTTGGAACAAATTTATAAGAAATTTAAGGGCAATATTAAGTTGAAATTTGTCTTTAAAAAAATAATCATCACTGATATATAAAATTGTATGCGCAGACACAAAGAAATATGCATTTAGATTAAAAGGAAAAAAACATCAAGTACATAAGTTTTTTTTTTTTTTGTAATCTTAATTAGCTAACATTAGTTACACATGTACTGTTGTCATATCAAGCATTTCTCAGACAGTGAAGAAGTCAGTCACTACACTCACTAAATTGTACGTTTAAGTAGCACAACTTTAATAAAGTATAATGTGGGTTTTCTGTGTATATTTTATTTTATTTTTTTAATTCTTTTCCATTGTGATTCCAGCTTATATATCAATCTTTTGTATGCGAGGAGCATTTCTTAGGAACAAAAGACTTGTTATCATTTGAATCAGAGTCATTATCGTTTAATTCAATTTAAAGTGAGTGAGTGTTACAATAAAGTGAAATGGAACACAATATATAATTTTTTTTTACTAATTTACACATATGTTTAATTAACCCTCGGTTTATATGTTCATACAGGCATTTGCTTTTAAAATATTTGTCATTATATCAATTAAAAATGTTTATAATCTAATTGGATGATGATAAATTAATTAAAGCCTGAACTTAAGAAAGTGTCATAAAATCCATAAGAGGTTTTTTATGTTAAAAATGTTTAAATGTTTTTGTTAGTGGATATTTATGTAAATGCCTGATTAACAATTACAAACTCCAAATTTGAATTATTTCCGCTTAAATTTAGCGATTTTTTAAGAATTCTAAATATAAATAAAGTGAAAACTAATTTGAAAATTATACACTTTCTGATTTCTAAAAATCTGTTTGCTCTAGAACATTGATCAATACATAAATATGTATGTATTCGATTTTTTTTTAACATTACATATGTGTGTAGGTATATATAAATATATCTCTATGTTGTTGGCTTTTTTGGCAGCATACACAAAATTTAGTTGTTGGCTGCAAGTTTAAAAAGTGTTAGCAGCAGCCGCGTTAGTAGCAGAACCAACAACACAGATGTGCACTCATTCATAAAGAGAAGTAAATGAACACATTTATTTACCTGTTTTATATTTAATAAATACACAATTATCGTTATTTTGTGTACACGATTTGAAAAATAAAAACAAAAAAATGTTTGTTAAAAAAAAAAACAAATATTCATATAAATTATATACAAAACGATTATGGATGATAAAAAAAAATTATAAACAAAAAAATTAATAATAATAATAATAATAATAATAATAATAATAATAATTCCACACTCAAAGATGAATAGAAAGAATGTGGAACAATTTAAGGGCTGAGATAAGTCAAACATGTATTATTTGTTTATAGAATTATTTAGACTTTGTTACAAAATAACACTTTATCTTACTCCTAAAGGAATCTATTATGGTCTAAACATCATATTGAGGTAATTGTAACAATTTTTAAACATTTGGAGTTATTCCGAAAAGACACTTTGGAGAGAAGTTACCTTTCTGCTCTCTAAGTTTTAAATTAAAACAGAAGAATGTAAATCTTTAACTACATTAAATAATTTATTGGATATTTCAAAGTATATTAATTTAAGTTTTATTTGAAGCATACTTTTTAGGGCAAATGTGTTAAGAAATAAAAATCTTTTTAAAAATTACAGAAAAGAAAAATCAGTTAAATTCAATATGTAACTAAATGTTTAAAATTTCTTAACTATACGTTAGATTTTATTGATTAAAAAAAACCAGTATAAAGTTTATTTTAATAAATATTGTAAATTACATTGTATAAATCCAAAATATTTTTCTTGCTAAAGATGCACTCACAACAAGAATTCTACTCCTTCGATTTTAAATATTTTTGCTTAATATTGAAGACAAATATGTTCATTAAGTAAACCATTAGCATTTAATCTGGAACAAACAGTTCTAAAACATAAATAACAAATTATGAAATATTATGATAAAAATTTATTCTAAAATAAAGTTACAAAAAATATATTAGAGTTTAAACTTACACACTTTTGCGTTTTTTTTTTTTACTTTTCGAAAATGATATTCATATAATAAAATATAGATCGACTAACCTTAATGGTTTTAAAGAAAACAAAAATTTTCTACAAATTGAATAAATAAAAAATTCCCGTATTTTACCAATATTCAACTGAAAACAGTCCTTATTATTATTTTTTTAACACATAAATGAACAAATACTTTGGTAAAGGTGTTTATGCAATAGTATAGATATTTTTACGCCTCTAATTAATGAATTATTAAAAATAGACAAATTATTCAGATTTTTTTCATACCCTTGATTCATTTTTCCAAATATCCTCTAGTTTGATGATTAATTTTTTTAAGCATTATGACTAGTTTATAGTATAGACCTTTTAAGAAATTTTCAAATCTTTTATATTATTTAAATTGGCATTTAAAACCGGCCGTCTAATTGACATAGACAACATAATTTTAAAGAGTTTGTAGAAAAAAAGTTTTTTTTTATTTCTATTTTTTTATTTTGTATTTATTTTTAAAATAGAAAATTTTAATTAGACACAATATGTAAAAGCAAAATGATTTTGTGTATTTAATTCATAGAATTGAAATTGTTAGAAACTAAATTTCACAATATCATGATGAAAAACTATGTACATAAAATAAATAAATTATACATACAATATAATTTAGTATGGACGCAATGAAAAATTTTGATATAAATGTTTGCCATCTAAATGTTTTACATAGTTGGTTGGTATGTGCAAGATATTATAAATAATGAATTCTTTATAGATAAATAAATTAATATTTTTATATAAACCCATAGAAATATCAATCTTTTTTAATTTCTTTCATGTTTTAGTTTCATAATTATTAATTTGAATATAATATAATATTAAAGAGGTCAAAGGTTAGATTGAAAAACATTTTTTTAAAAATAATTTAATACTTTTAAAAGTCTGTTTGTAGTAGTAGTTATGTGCTTGCAGTTTATGGCATTTCTAAGACGCATGACATAATATGTAGTATATGGGTTTTTAAATGGTTGTTGCCACCGTTCTGTTCTGTTCAGTTTATTTTATTTTATTTTACGAGTGGTTCTATTCTTCTCTTTTTTTCTGTTATATAGATTTATTTTTGTATATTCTTGCAAAATATTTTAATGCAGACTATGCAATTGTTGTGTTTACACTCACTATCAACCAATTGTTTTAAATATTTTGTAGGTTTAGCAGATTTTTATCAAAATTATTAATACAAAGTGAAAACAAAAAAATAATGATAATAATAATGGTAAATACAAATTTCATAAATTGATTTTTATTTAATTAATATAGTTTTATATTTTTCAGTGGAATATTAATTAATACTCTTTTTCAAAAAATAAAATTCTGCAAACCCTAAATCTCACAAACAACGTTTTGTTGCAATGATAAACTTTCAGATTCTTTCTAAAACAAATATACTTTTATTTTTATATTTCAGTTTTATTTTTGTATGTTAAAATTTAGGTCATTTGAAACATTTCAACAAAATCGACGAAGACGATGGCGTTGCAAAGCCACAGCTATGATGCCAACAAAAAAAAAAAAAAAAAAATATTGTTGGTATAAAGTAAATATTCTAAAAATCAAAATTAATACGCAACCACTTTAATACTCTTCTCTACATACTTTTTAATTATTCATAAAAATAAAATGAAGTTAATGCTACATATTTCAATTGAATAATAGAAAATAATTTAACTAAAACTCTTTGGGTGCTAAATTTTAAAATTCTTTAAAAAAATCGGACAGAATACAAAAATTGCTATAAAATGCAAAAAAATATGTAAAAAAATCGCTTTATAATATTATAATAAATAATATAATAAAATTTAAATAAAAATTTTCACGATCAAATGTCGGTGACATTTGAATAATAAATAAATGCCGGTCCTCAGGGTTAATACGTCCAGTCAATAAAGTGCTACTCAATAAATAGATTTTCATGTATTTTAAATTAAAAATACTCTCTTTCATAATCTTATGAGACTAATTCGCAAAATTGGTACAGATCATAGAAGCGCTGGTACTTTAAGCTTAAAAAATCATAAGAAATTAATTTTTTTTATATTAATTTCTTACAAAAAATACTTGAAAATTTCGAAATTAAATAAANNTCAAGATCAATATAAAAACAGATAACAAAAACAATTCGTTTTTGAAACAAAATAAATTTGTTCGTTTTTTTTTTTAATTTTTAAACTACTTTTATAATATACCCTCGTAATTATACATGCACTTGTAAATAAGGCGTTTGAAAAAGGTGTTTTTTTTAATTATTTTTGGTAAAATAAAAACAACCAAAATATTATTATTATTATTAACAGGGTTGTTTACCTCAATAATTTCCATGTAAAATAATTAAAATAAAATCAAACATTTTTGAAGGGGTGTTTTTTATCTTTATTTTAAATGATTTTTGTGAATAAAAGTTTTGTTGTCATTTTTATTTTATTTCTTTCTGTAAGAAATATGAATCATTCTTTGTTTGGTGTTGTTGTGCTTTATTGTGTCATGTTTTTGTTTTTTTTTTACCACCCACTCAAACTCATACTACTTGCTAAAATGTTTACTAGGATAATAAAAACAACAACAACAATAACACAAGAAAATTAATCACAAAATGAGAAATATTTTCTCATAATATATGTATATGTATGTAGGTATGTACTGCCTTAATAAACAAAGAATTTTTGTTGTAGCTTTTTTTTCCGCCACTACACAAAAGTAGCCATGGAAAGGTGGTGGCGAGAGTGAAAAGCATTTTGGAAGTTGACTGACTAGAAAGAACACAATAAAAACAAAAGAAAAAAAAAAAACACAATAAAGTAAAATAAAAATTAATTTCGTAGTAAATTGTGTGAATTTCTTGAAATTGATTGAATTTTAAAGAGAATTTTAATTATTAAATATTATTTTCTTTTCTAAAAAAAATAATGTTTATTTTATCAGTAAGACTTCTTGTAGTAAACAAATCTGTTTCAAACATTACCACTCGTAAGTTTAAAGTTATGCTCAAAAACAGTTTTTTGTTTGGCTTTTTGTGTTAATTGATCTCTAACTTTATTATTTTGTTTCTTAATTTTGTACAGGGATAAAGTGGATTTTAATCTAAAGTTAAAAAAATACTTGATTATATGTTTTCCTATAAAAATAAATGTTTAAGAAAAATTATATTAAAATAAATTTAAGAATTTATTCAATTTTATCTGGAGTAACTACACATTAGAGTAGCGCCAAAATGAAAGGCTTCGATGTTCCCATATTAAATGAAAATTTACTTCATTCTAAGATATCATTTCTTAAAATTTTAAAAATCTGCCAACATAAATTCTAAAAAAGCTATATTTTAAGAAAAAAAAAAAGAAAATATATATAAAAAGCTGTTTTTTTATTATTAAAAAATTTGAAAACTTAAATGATTTAACGAACACTAATTATTATAAAAATAATAACAATAATAATGACCGATTGACACCTTCACTAGCCCGGTCAAACAACCGTATTTTAATGACTACAATGAACTTTTTATATTTTAAACTTATCTACTAAATAATAATTTTTATTATTATAATTAAACATCATCGTCATCATGTTTTTAAGTAATTTAAGTAATTTATTTTTTTGTTTTGTCAGCCACTATACATATGTATGTGTATGTATATCATTCATAATGACAGCGACAGTGACAGAGTTTATTCGTTTTCACGATGATCTTTGTGGCCAACACTTCATTTACATCATTACTATTGTCTGATTACAAATGTGTATATACTTTGTATGTATGTAGTTCAAATATGTATATGCGTAGTTTATTTACATGTCAGTTACACTCCTATTATACATACATACCTATTCTGGACACACTTTTAATCAAAAGTTTATAAGCACATTCTTTTAAGAATAGTGTCAGGAGAAATAAATAACATTGGACTTGTTGTTGAAAAATAATTAGTAAAATATATTTCTTATTAAAACTTTATTAATATTATAATTCTTTAACAAAATAGAAAGACATAAATAAATTTCAGTTTGTAATTTTGGTATTTTTTTATATTTAGAAACTGTAGGCAACCCTTCTCATTTATTGTCAGTGTTGTTAGCAGTAAGAATCAATTATTCGTTAATTGTTTTATTCTATAAGTATTTTTTATGTTCTAGTACGTTTTTGATGATAAATATGTTTTTTATTTATGTTTTTCAGGGTTTTTATCCCGGACATTATCGTGATAAAAACCCTAGTGGTAACAGAAAACAATGAAAATTTTTATAAACGGGAATATACTTTTTTCCGTTTATGATTTTAATATAAAATAGTTTATAATAGATTATAAATATTTATAGAAAATATTATTATGTTCCGAATTCATTTAATACGTTTTTAAATAACTATACTGAAACATTTTTAAAAAAATTTACGAATAAATCAAACAAATTTGTGTTTTTGGGTCGAACCATTGTTAAAATATTTGAACTTAAAAGTGGTTTACCAAAGGTATAGTAAGCAAATCATAATTTTTTAATACAAATTTAAGGAATTTTGTTAAAAATCACTAGTAAAGGTTTGTTAAGTTTTTTTTGTTTGAATACGGCTATAAGTTTTTAGTTTAGATAATAAAAGTAGAATGCATTTTATGAAATTTCCAACTTCTTAAATGTTTGTAAAACAAATCACATACATATGTAAGTTTAATACAAATAAACGAATTTGTTGAACTGTATAAGTACATATTACACACGTGCATAAATAAATTGATAAATAAGTGAATAAAAAAAAAACAAAAATAAATTTATGTATTAAAATAAATATATGTATATGCTAGCTTTTTAGTTATTATGTACTTGTACTATATTTATGTACATACACATATAATTATTGCTGACTGTATGTCTATTTGTCTGTCTTTCTATTTAGTCGGTTTACACTGACGCTTTCGTTTTAGATAAAACGACCCACTTGAAGTTTATTTCTGGTTTTATATTGAATTTTTTTTATAGATTTTCATAATATAAAATAATAAAAACAAACAATGAACAAAGAAAGCAAGAAGTTTATGAAAGATTCGTTGGCGTTAACATCAGCCACCAACTGTCGGTTTTTTTAGAAAAAAATAATAAACTAAACCGATGCCAGGTCTTGCAAATATACAACATTAAATAAAAATTGAGTTGAAAATATTGCTTAACTGCAGGATATTAACATTTTTGGAATCGATTTTTAAATTATATTTTGTTTTAAATTTTAAAAGCATTTTTAATAAATTTTTTGAAACATATAAAATCCTTTTTAAACTATGCTCCTATTTACTTAAGGTGATCGATCTCGATTGTAACGCTTCTCTTTTTGTTCGCTTTTTACTGTTGTTGTTAACATATTTATTTATTTCCTTTCTTTATTTTTATTGTAATGATTTTTTTTTTGGTAAATACTTAATGTCAATTAATCTGTAAAACTTATAAAAATATTGCAATATTATAGATAAATTTTACTTGCGTATTTATTAGTTTTTAAAGTTTAGTGAACTTGTCATTATTTATTATATATGTATAGTATTAGAGTTTCCAGGCAAATTTTTTTTAGCGATTAAAAGTCATGGGTCTACAACATTTTGTGAAAAAAATAGTACTGAGGTTTGTCTTGAAGTGGATATCAAAAAATGCATAATATTGTGCCAGTTATGAAAATTCTATGTAACACACATTTCGATAAAAAAATCTATATTTATAATATATGGGACCCATAATTTTTCAATCGCTGGTAGAATTCTGAAAACGAATTTTGATATTTTTTCATATTAACGAAACCCCTTTTCCTCGGGAAATTATAATGTATGTATGTGTAAACATTAGAATACCTCAAAACTTGATATTTTTTAACAAAAATATTATGTGTGAACAGCCGCAGAATAAAACTTACTTTTTATATTATTCTGAATTGTTGGGAAAAAAATTTAAGTCTCGAAATGGAAAGGAGAAACATTTACGACATCAATTCATATATATATACCTTTTTAGGGGATGGAAAAAAGGTAAATTTCCCACCCCAAAATAAACTTTTAATTAAAAATGTTTACTAAATCTTAAAATTTTCCTTCCCCAAAAGCTTGAGATGGATCCGCGCCTGTAGAAGATTTTTTCGCAGTAAAATTAATAGCGTACTTTTTCTTTTTAAATACCAACTACTTCACCTGCATATCTGCGGCTTAAAAAGAAAATTTCATTTTATACATCGATTTTTCATAATATTTTCAGGGTGTCCGATAATAATTAAATAATTACAATAATTAAATTGTCGGCTGTATTTTGTATACCGTTTTAATTTTAAATATTTTTGCTACATCATTTAAATTGAGCATTTTGTCCCTGAATAATTTTATAGCATTTTATTATTAAAGGAGGAAAAAAATGTTAAGGGTAGAAATTTTCGAAAAATTCTCTCGTGGAATGGACGATATACATATATTACAAAGTAAAAGAAGAATACATGAAAAATATTATGACAATCGCAGACATACATAAATAAATTCTGTCAAATGATACATTATTAATTGATCATCTTGACTGTCTCTTTTAATATTCTTTGTAAATTATTAAGAAAAAAAACAAACAAAATAAAAAAATGCACAAACATTTTACATTTTACAAAATATTGTGGGTTCATTGACTTTTTTCCTATTTTATTATTTATTTATTTATTTTTTTGTTATATTTTCATTTTGGCTATGAATGAATATTTTTCTTTATTATTATTTTCCATTTTAATATAAAAACTCAAGTAAAAGGATATACAGATTTCATTATTAAATAAACTTTCGAAACGAAAAGCGATTTTATAAGTTACGATTATTAAAGGAAAACAATTGAATATTTCGTTTTAATATTTTGAAAAAAAAAAGAAAAAAAAACTAAAGAATTATGGTTGATGAAAGTATTACTCCTCAGGAGAATAAAATTTATTATGTTTGTACAGTAAAGTGGTAATATATAATTTAAAATTAAATTAATATCAAAATATGTATCAGATTTAAAATATTCAAAAGTATTTTAGAAATTTTTAATTTTTATTATAATTTTTTTTTTTTTATCTTTTTTAGCATGAGTCGGTCAGCTCATCAACGCCAACAGCAAAAGCTGCAAATGCAACAGCAGCAACTGTTGGCGCAACAGATGGCTGATAATGAGGCAGCCGCTGCTGCAGCCGAAATGTTTGATTTGTTTTGTGTGGCCACCACAATGCGTCAAATACTCGGCTTACATCGTCAAATGTGTGATGTTGTTGGCTTACGTCCCGCCCCTCTAAATGAATTTTATCCAAAGTTGAAAACCAAAGTGCGTTCATGGAAGGCACAGGCCCTTTGGAAAAAATTCGATGCCAGAGCCGCACACCGAGCCTATGCCAAAGGTACAGCTTGCACTGGTACCAGAGTACTAGTAATTGGTGCCGGTCCTTGTGGTCTCCGCACTGCAATTGAAGCTCAATTGTTAGGTGCCAAAGTAGTAGTTGTTGAAAAGAGAGATCGTATTTCGCGCAACAACGTTTTACACTTATGGCCTTTTGTTATAACAGATCTAAGGAATTTGGGTGCCAAAAAGTTCTATGGCAAATTTTGTGCTGGTTCAATAGATCATATATCGATTAGACAGTTGCAATGTATTTTACTTAAAGTAGCTTTACTCTTGGGCGTAGAAATTCATGAGGGAGTTTCGTTCGAACGTACAATAGAACCAAGTGGTGATGGTTGTGGTTGGAGAGCATCGGTTACTCCAGCCGATCATGCAGTATCGCATTATGAATTTGATGTACTAATAGGAGCTGATGGTAAGCGTAATACTTTGGAGGCCTTTAAACGCAAAGAATTTCGTGGAAAATTGGCTATAGCGATTACGGCAAATTTCATAAATAAAAAAACCGAAGCAGAAGCTAAAGCCGAAGAGATTAGTGGTGTGGCGTTTATATTCAATCAATCGTTTTTTAAAGAATTGTACCATACGACTGGTATAGATTTGGAAAATATTGTATACTATAAGGATGAAACACATTACTTTGTAATGACTGCCAAAAAACATAGTCTTATCGATAAAGGAGTTATTTTACAAGTAAGTGGTAGACAAAAAAAATTAAATTATCCCTACGAAATATTTGTTTTTTGTTTTACCTTCTTTATTATTTATTTAAGGACTTTGCTGATCCCGCTGAATTATTGGCTCCTGTTAATGTAAATACCGAGAAACTTTTAGACTATGCTCGTGAAGCTGCTGAATTTTCTACCAAATATCAAATGCCAAATTTAGAATTTGCTGTCAATCATTATGGAAAACCCGATGTGGCCATGTTTGATTTTACATCCATGTTTGCTGCTGAATCCTCTTGTCGTGTTATAGTTCGTAAGGGTTTTCGACTTTTGCAATGTCTCGTGGGTGATAGTTTATTGGAGCCTTTTTGGCCAACGGGTTCTGGTTGTGCTCGTGGTTTCCTATCCAGTATGGATGCCGCATATGCTATAAAACTATGGTCTAATCCCGGTAATAGTACTTTGGGTGTTGTAGCACAACGTGAAAGTATTTATAGGTATAATATTGTTATATTAATGAATTTATAAGCGTTTGATTAAATTGTTTATTATAGACTTTTGGGACAAACTACTCCCGAGAATTTACAGCGTGATATTGGTAGTTACACTGTAGATCCCGCCACTCGTTATCCTAATTTGAATCGTACATCGGTAAATGTTTGGCAGGTTAAACATTTAATCGATACAGATGATAATAGTGTTTTGGAACAAACGTTTATGGATACAAATGCTTTACAAGCTACTCAGGTCGATACTCCTGTGCGCAGAAAACGACGCAGTGGAGGTATGTTTAAATTAAAATGTGTTGGTTTTTCGATATATTATCTCTAGTTTTCTCCGTTTTTTATTTAATAGATACTTTGCCTTTAAGTACTGTGTTGTTAAGATGGATTTGTGCCCAATTGAATGCCTACGAATTTACCAAGGAACTTAAAGAGGTTTCTGATGTTTTTACTAATGGCAAAGTTTTATGTGCTTTAATTAACCGGTAATATTTGTGTACATACATATATGGATTTGTCATAATTTCTCAATACATTTTTCCTTGCTTAGTTATCGCCCGGATCTAGTCGATTTTAATGCAGTAAAAGATTTAAGCCCAATGGAACAAAATGATCTCGCTTTTAATATATTAGACAAAGAATTGCACATACCACGAATAATGAGTGGTAAAGATTCATTGCAATTAAGTAATGTCGAATCGAAGGTTTGGCTTAACTACTTAGAACAAATTTGTGAAGTATTTCGTGGTGAAATACCCCATATTAAACATCCTAAAATTGATTTCTCTGATCTGCGTGAAAAGTATAAAATCAATAATGCTCATGCTCAACCGGACTTTTCAAAACTTTTACAACTTTCAACGAAACAAAAAGCAAAATCTCCCATACAGCAAGATCTGGTTGATGTTCCTCAAGTTGTTCAAAGACGCTCTGTATTAGATGAGGAAAAATTAAAACGCCAACGTCGTTACGAACAACAGTTTGTTGGTAATGCCACAGGTGCAGGCAATGCAGGTATAAATAGGTTTAAATAATTTTGTAAAGAATGATACAAATAATGAATTTGTTCTCCCCCTAGCACAAACTGATACTCCTCGTCGTGCCAAGAAACGTCGCAGTGCCGATAAAGCTGCCAATATTGTGAGTAGAATTTCAGGATTTTTCTCGAATGTTATTTCTCATGTTATACATAGACATTGAAAAGTGATCTTTTTTTATTTCTATTCATATTTAAACCATTGATTGGTTTCAAAGTTGTGTATAAAATATTTTATTTTTCCTCCTTTTTATTTCATCATATTCTTAATTTTTGAAGTACCTACATATTTTCATTTTGTATCATAAATGTATTTATAATTTTCATTTTCATATGATTGAACTCCTTAGTTAAACAAAATTTTGTATATTATTATATGATCACTTTTCAAATATTGTTGATTATGTATATATTCCTTTGCTATTTTATTATGTATTGATATATCTCATGTACATTAAAACGAAATTTTTGAATTATAAAGGTTCATTTCATAATAAATCATTATCATGAAAATACACATATATTGGGTAATGACATCATAACATCCTCATATGATCAGGTATTTCTTCAATTGTTTTTTCTTTCTTGTATTGTTCCTTCTGTGTGTGATCTGAATTATTTTTGAATTTCCCCTAAAAAAAGCCTCTCGTTTTAATAAGTCTCAAAACAAGTAATAAAAAAAATAATATATTCAACGCAGAATACAATAAATGTTTTAACAAATTGTTGAATTTTTTTTTTTAATTAAAAAATCGAAAATGAAGAGTTATATTATTAACATTCCTTAAAAAATTTTATATATTATTACAAAGGAGGAACGACAGAAACGTTTGCAAGAAATTGAACAAAATCGCCAAGATCGCCAAAGTAAGCGACGTCAACAACGTTATCAACAAACGCAAAACTTTTACAAATCTCTTCATATGTTACAAGCCAATACTTTGCTACGTGAGGCCGATGAAAATACTCCATTCGAAGACTATTCGATATTTTTATATCGCCAACAGGCTCCCGAATTCAACGACCGTGTAAAAGAATTGGAAAGAAAATTACTGTATCCTGTAAGAGATGAACAATGATGTTTTTGATGACGCATGTTCTATGAGTTTTAAAGTGCTTGCTTTTGTTTACAAATGATAATAAAAATTTGTTTTAATGTTTTCTAACAGCTGACCTTGAATAATACATAAAATCATATACTTACAATAATTGTTTTTAAAGTAATTTAATAAAAAATAAAATAAGCAAGCAATTGTTTGATCATTTCACTACGTACGTTGTTACGTAATTGTCATTCTCTGGATCATTTTCGGAAATCTAGTTTTATACAATTAGTGACAACAATAACTTTAGATGTTGCGATTGTTTGCCTTGCCTTTTTTGCTAAAAATAATCATATTTGGCTGCCGCGTTAAAAGCTTATGCAATTGTAATAATGCTTTTTAGAGTTTTAGTGGACAAAAAAAACTCGTTCTTCTTCAATGTAATATTTTCCGGTAACAGATTAAACTTTATTTATTAGTTTCAATTTACTTAGATCGGTCGATTTACTACATAACAAAAGTATTTTAGAATTGAATATTCAATTTATATGTGGTTGGTTTGATCAATATAAAATTTCGCATTGTTATAGTGAAGAAGTATCGTCATGTTTATATTTAAATCGGACTACATTTTTAAAACATTAAACTTTTTTATTTTATTTTCTGTTCGATTTTTTTATTTTTTATTCTATATTATTGAAAATGGATATTAATAATAATAAGATATTAATAATAAAACTTGTTTACAAGCAAATTAAAATGGAACAAAGAGAATCTCACAATTCTTAAGAAGCAGAAATTCGAAGGAGATATATTTTTTTCCTTCTAAAATTTATATTTGCCCTAGAATTAAAAAAATCCACAGGAATAGATTTATCAAATTAAATATTTTTTATATAAAATAATACACCAACCACCTATGGTGGTGTGGTGTATAATTTGTCAAATTCCTAAGGGTATAAATATATTACCGTCTATAGGAAGGTTATTGTTTCTACTTTATGATTTTCTCCTAAAATAATTCTTTTATAAAAGTATTACTATTTATAAAAAAAAAAAAATATTAAAGCCAAAGAAATANAAATATTGAATTTCTCGGAAATAATCTATTTTCAAAAATCGAACAAAGATTTATTATTTAAAAAAGAAGTTCCTAAGTATAAAACTCCATAAAAGGATCTGGTCCCGTGTAGCTTTACAAGTTTTTTTTTT
>MINK01191751.1:28859-43751 GCA_001735545.1 Phormia regina | reverse complement strand
TATAGGAAAGAACTTTAATGTTTAATATATTAAACTAATATTATCAGTGTGTTGTTTCTTTTAAATTGATTTATTAATATTTGTTATTGTTTAACTTTTGTTTTTGTTAATTGAATATTTTAATATATTAATTTTTATTATAACTTAATATTATAATTTTTTTTCTTTTCGTTCCTTTGGAATTCCTCTTTTTAACCTAATTAATGCATCTTTGTTTCCTTATTCCCCAAATTAAAATAAAAAATAATAATAACTTTACCAACAAAACAATAATAATTCAAAACACTAAAACAAAAACACAATTTCCCATCATTTACACTTATACCACTTATACCTTTTTAACCTTATTTCCAATCACAAACAATCCTGGATGTAAAATATCTATACAAATCAAAAAATCAAAACCAAAACAATTCAAAATTCGTCACCCAATTGCCCACTAAAATAAAATACCACAAAAATCATAGGATCGTGAACGTAATGATATACCTTCGGCTGTGCCTCGGAATATAGATGAACAGTTTAGCGATCGTATTAAATCTATGGAACAACGTATTTCCTCACGCAATGCCTATGGTAGTGATAAGAAACCCAAGGATTTAATGCGTGCCATAGGAAAAATTGACAGCAATGATTGGAATGTAAGAGAAATTGAAAAGAAAATTGAACAATCCAAAAAGACGGAGGTTCATGGACCGAAAGGTCGTGAAAAAGTACCAAAATGGAGTAAAGAACAATTTCAGGCGAGACAAAATAAAATGGCCAAACCCACCCGTCAGGACTCGGCTGAAGAGAAATTTAAAGAAATCGATCAGACGCTGAAAAATCTGGATAAACAATTGAAAGAGGGTAATGTGTTGGAAGTGGGTAAAGTTGCTTCTATAGCGGGGCAATTTGTAAAACGTGACGATACATCAGAAGAAAAGAATCCTCCTACAGTAGTACCAAAATCAGTGAGTACCATCTTCATCACCATCTATCCAATCATTAAAAACAGCAACAAATACACTACATTTTACTTTTATTTTATGATAAAAATTTTACATTTTTTTAATTTTTATTTTTTATTATGACCCAATTTTAATTTATGTATTTTATTTTATAATTTTCATTTATGTTTAAAGAAATCGCACTATTCATAAAAATTTAAAAAATTTCGCTTCATAAATTCAAAATGTTCATTGATCAAGTAATAAATATAATTCACATTAAAAAATTAATAGAATTTTAAAGTAAAATATCAGGATTTAAAAAAAAAATATCTACCTATATTTTCAAATATTTTCACATAAAAATTACTCACAAACACAAAAAAAAACATTGTTTTGTTGCTTCACATTCGCAGAGCACCAAAGTGGCGTTGGCCTTTAAGAAACAAGCAGCATCTGAAAAGTGTCATTTCTGCAAACAGACTGTGTATCTTATGGAAAAATTACAAACAGAAAATTTGGTTATGCATCGCGGTTGCCTTAAATGCCACCATTGTCACACAAACCTCCGTTTGGGGGCCTATGCATTCGATCGTGATGATCCCAATGGACGCTTTTATTGCACGCAACATTTTAGATTACCTGCTAAAGCCATACGACCTGTGGTACGCAAACCAGGTCAAAGGGTATTTATAAATAACAAAATACTTATAACTTATGACAACATATTTAATAATTCCTCTTACACAGAAACCTACACAGCAACAGCAAAATGAAGCAGCTGCTATTGCCGCTACGGTAGCCAAGATTCCAGTACCCACTCATATTAATAGTGAATCTGGAGATGAGCCAAGAACCCCAGATAAACGTGGTCCTGTAGATAGTGTAGCGAAATTGGATCTTTTGGAACGTGGTCAAACTCCAGAACGCATAGAGTTTGAAAATACTGATGCCATGTCAGACGGTGAACCATCAGAAGAACATATTATAGATGAGCATGAGTGGTCAGGTCGCAATTTCTTACCAGAATCCAATAATGATTCAGAATCAGAGCTTTCAAGTTCCGATGAGACCGATACTGATTCAGATTCGGATATGTTTGAAGAGGCTAATGATTCACCGTTGGGTGCTCAAACTTTACAATTAGCTTCGGAATGGATTGGCAAACAAAATTATTCTGACAGCGATGACTCAGATGATTTTTATGATTCCAGTGAGGGAATGGCAGGTAATACGATATAATTATAAATAAAAATGTTATTTTTATTTGTCGAGTAAAAAGTGTGAAAAAATTATAGTTAATGAAATGAGTATTTATTTACAAAATTTCATCGATTTATATCTGATTGAAAATCCAGCAAATCTTATGGTTCAATTTAATTCTAATACATTCTTAGTTTTCGGAGTTTTTTTTTACAACCGACAGCTGTTTTTGATAGAGCTTCATATCTTTGTTAATCTATGGTATAATCATTAGAAATTTTGTTTTAAATTTTATTTAACGTGATATGTAAAACTAAATAAAAAATGTAAAAAATCGAAACAAAATCTAAATATTCTGAAATTTTGAAATTTCAAAAGTTTCAACAGAAAAATTCACTAAATAAAAATATCAATTTCTAACCAAAAGCTAGAATTTCATCAAAAACACGAAAACTCACCAAAACATTGTGCAATTTCAAACAAAAATTTAAGTTTCACTAAAATTTTCAAGTTTACTAAAAAATCCTGTTTGCTGTAATTAAATTTTTTATACCTTTCAGATGATGGCAAAGATGATACTGAGGGCGAAGAGTTTGCAAAAGCTCGCGAATTGCGACGTGAAGAAGTTCGATTACCGCCATTGCCTCCTAATTTACCCACAGATACTGAAACAGAGGTAAGAACTTTGAACTTTTTAATTTGTCTTCTATTATTTAATTTTTACCTTAAACTTTTTTCTTTAAATCATACGTACATCATCATCATCATTATATAAACTCCAAATGTATACATTTCTTTATTTATATATTTTACATAAATTTATGGTGTTGGTTTCATATACAAAATTTTATAAATAACTAAAAAAAAAAAATACGTAGGTCGTATCAACTATTGAAGTAAATCCAGTGATGAATGACAAAGAAATTAAAGATAATAAAGCAAAAGAAGAAGAAGAAGAAGTTGTTGTAACTGAAAAGCTAAATAAAAATAATTTAGAAGTTGATAAAAGTAAAGAACGAAAAGATTCCATTTTGTCTAATGCATCTGAACTTTCGTTCAAGTCTACTTCTTCGCTAACAAATGGTAATAAAAATTCATCGTCTGTAGGTCCAACTAAAGTTGATATTGAAAAATTGGAACAAAATTCCGACCACAAATTCAGTGCGGACATTGATGCGATTAGTGAAAAATTGTATCGTTTAAATAATGTTGTAAAGATGAATAAAGATATAGAGACAATAGCCAAGGAGAATCTAATACGTAGTGACATTTTAAAGAAGCTGACCATGAAGGAGAAGTGGTTGGCTGACAATAAAGCGGCGGCCAAAACGAAATTCGAAGAGAAAGTGGATAATTTCCTGAAACCCATATCAAAATTTAAAGATGATTTTTTTGCACCCAAATCACAAAACAAAGAAGAACAAATTGTGGAAAAAATGGACACTTCATCGCAGGGCAACTCTGATCCTTTTAAACCAAAATCGAAATTTAAAGATACTTTAGCACAATCAGCAAATGATGAAGAACAAAAAAGCCTAACCACGGAGACTTTGGGAACTAAGTCTAAATTTAAAAGTGAAGCTGAGAAAAATGCGGCAATTTTGGAATTATTAAACGATTTAAAAAACAAAGAAAATCGTCCGCAATCTAAACCGGAAGAAATACCCGCGTCTAGATCTAATAGTCAACAGAACAAAACTAATACAGAATGTATTGAGACACAAATTAAAAAACCTAGTAACAGTAGATCGAATAGTTTTAAGACACAATCGGGCTCTTCCAGTCCTTTAGTTAAAGCAAAAAGTTCTATTGATACAAAAATGTCAAAGTCTGATAGCAAAATGGAACTAGAAAATATTTTAAATATTGTAAAGAAAATTGACCTCTCAAAATCAGATGCTAATGTTAATCAAAAAGCCAAAGACATGGGCCACATGCTATACAAAGTAGAAAGTAAATTTTCCCCTAAACCTAATAAGAAGATGGTAGATAAACTAAAGGAAATTGAAGCGAAGAATTTTTCTGGCACTTTAGATTCTATAAAATCACAAATGGAAACACCTACTATCAGTGCTCAGACTGTGCCCTCTAATGTGGATCTTTCAAAATATTTTCCCAATCAAAAACAGGAGAAAAATACTTCGAATGCTTTAAACAGAAATCAGAAAACTCTTAATGAGGTAGATCTTACCAAATATTTCCCCAGTAGTCCAGTACCTCAAAGAAAATCATCCGTGGTAACGGTGGCGGATAAATTAAAAAAGTCTCAGACGGAAAAATCTCTAGAAACACTGACAAGTGGCACTACCTCAGGAGCAAAATCACCCACTTTAATAAAAGCAGCACCAAAACGCCAAGCTTCTTTAGGGACAGCTAGTTATAGTCTAAAAGACAATCAATTAGATGGTGCCATCGATATTGTCAAAAAGAAGCCAGTCGCTAAGGTAGTTACCACAACAGCAGTAGCCAACTCTGGTAAAAAGGGGAATGTTAAGATTATACGAAAAATAGTTCCAAAAGGTACAAAAATTAAGAAAACTTTAAACCAAAAGAAAACGATATTATCTAAAGATGATAATGATGATGATCGTATTTTGGATGAAATTTTAGAAAGCGGCAGTGAGGCTCAACGATCACCTAGCTTGGAATATCAACAATTATTTCAAGAGGAAAAATCTCCCAGTGAAGATATTTCTGATAAAATAGAACGTATTTTAGAAGAAACTGGCATAGACCTTGGCCTATCAAAGAAAACCCCAGCCAATGCAAATGATAAGCGCAAAAAATTACTTAAAGCCAAATCGTTTGGTGAGGGTGAATTACAACGACGAAGTAGTATGATTGTCGATAGCAATAAAGATTTTGAAACTGCAATAAAAGAAGATGGCGATCGTCCCAGTGGTGTTCAGAATTTATTAAAACGTTTTGAATCACTGAGTTCAGTATCTTCCTCAGATCATGTTTTCAAATTAAGACGCATGGAATCTACCACAAGTAATTTAAACAAATCCAAGGAGTCTATAGTGTCCCGAGAATCAGATAATTTTAGTGATTTGGAAAAGACTATGGAATATTTAAAAACAGAATGGCGTAGCGAGGCAACAAATTTTCTGCAAAAGAAAAGAAATGATTTTCATAGCAAAAACCAAGCTAAAGAAGTTGATAAGGAAACACCTGAAAAACGGCTTTACAATGAATTACCAGTACAATACAAGGATTCAAAATTTGCAAAATTTTTCGGACTTAAACAAAAAAGTCCAGAAAAAAGAAAATCGCCAATTAAAAAGAAAAAGTCACCAGAAAAGAAAAAATCTCCCGAAAAGAAATTACAAACTTCAAATTTGAATAATAAACAATCCCTTTATACCTCATTGGAAGAACTGGCATTGATAAGCGTTAGTAAGCAATCAAAGTCTCCAATTTTATCCAATACAACTTCTAAACGAGAAGAAATAAAACCTAAAGATACCGTGGTTAATCAATCAGTTAATAATGTGGAAAATAATCAAAAAGATGAAATTTCAGAAAGACGAACCACACAAGATAACAAGTCAAACGAAGAAACTCCCATTAACGCACGTCCTTTGGTAGAAGATATTAAAAACTTGCCTAAAACTGGCTGCGACAAATCACAGAGTAATTCACGTCGAGGTTCTCTGACAAGTCTTCAATCACGTCGATTATCCAATGCCTCGCTTACAGATAAATTAGAACATGCAGCAGCAGATTTAGAAAAACATATAACTGTCCAAGATACAAAGAGAGAAATCGACATAAACAAATCAATTTTAAGCCCTGATAATTACGATACTGATTCCTTATGTACATCCATAAGTAAAAGTCCTAGCGTTGCTCCAATTACTGTCCAAATGCGGGGCTCTTCAGAGGATGAAAGCATAGAGAAATTATTTAGTCAATTTTCCGATGAGATGTTAGTGAATGTTGAATTTGATTCCAATGATGAGTTAATAGCCATAACACCAAGATCTCCTATTAACAAAGAGGAACTTTCAGATCAAGATATACTGGATAGAGTTCAATCTTTGGAAAGGGATGTGGATAAAGAATCGTCTCTAGAACATGACCTTAAGCCCATAGAAGTTAAAATACCAATGAAGACGTCTTCAAATAATTTTAATTTTCCCATTAAACCGCAACGTAGACCTAAAAGCCTTTCATCGTCCAGTGATTCTTCAGCCCCCTTAGCTCCACAAAGAATAAAAAAGAAACTGTCAAGATTATCACCAACCAATATGCCACCATCAGTACAAGATTTAATGCAATCTGTAGCTAAAAACGATTTGAATACCGACATCCAGAATGACGATCCAAAAAATTTAAAGTTCCCTAGAATCATTGATGAAGATGATGTTTTATTTGATGAAACTCAAACTCCTTACAAATATTTTATACAAGAACAAACACCATATCCTAAATATAGAGAAGAAAATTCTGAAAAGTCTACAGAACAAACTACACTTATTGTGCCAAAATCCCTAGATGATGGATTTCATAGTAATATTAACTTACCCGAAAATGTTACGGAATTTACTAAAGTTCTAAGACCTATTTCTCAAAGTAAGGAATCGTTATTGGATGATGATATAAAAAATCATTCAGGCAACAACATGAAGTCTGAGGAACCGAAACATGTTGTAAAAGAAAAAACATTGGAGAATCATTCTCTTAACAGTCAGGGAAGTTCTGTTGAAGAAAATTTACAACCGAAGAAGAATTTGAGAGAATCTTCCTTAGAATGGAACATGGAAATGATGCCTAATAGTCCTATGCCGCCAAGACGTAAAGGACCTACAAATACTAAAACTAACTTATCAAAACCTGGATCAATAGAAAGTTTAAACAAACTTAAGAAAATGGAATCGACAAATATTACTGAATTAAATGAAAAAAAATTTAAAGATCAGGAAAATGCCTCGATAGAAGTATCTCAAATTAAAGAAATAAGTTTGCAAAGTGAAAATGTACAAAAAACTGAAACGAAGAAGAAGGAAACTTCTTCGCCTAAAAATGCAGAGTGTATATCTTTGTCCTCTCTAAATGATAGTGAAAATTTTATGAATCTTAGAGAGAAATCTCCTACAACGTCCATTAAGCAGCTTAATAATATTGATGTAAATACAGAGGCTTCTCAAAAACGTTTGATTGAGGAATTCGAAATCGAACGTAGACATGCTTTAATCCAACGTGATAAAGAATATCAAGTTATGGATAAGCCAGAATTTAAACAATCCTCTTCCGTAGACAGTTCAAAGGGTAGTTCGAAAAAATCGACACCACTAGTAACACCTAGCAAACAAAGTCCTCGAGATTCCCGACGCAGTTCTGTACAAAGTTCTGTAGCCAACCGTGGTGGGACGCCTCCCATGATGAAGCCATTAGAGATACCCGAATCACCTACATCGCAAACCTCCCGTCGTAGCTCATTTGCATTTATAGAATTGTTAGATAATAAACCTATTATAGCTCCTATGCCCAAGAAATTAGACTTGCCTAAAATAGAAGATGTTCCCGAAAAACCAGACAACCTTAACCAACTTCCATCCGAAGATGTTAAGAAACGACCTTGGCCAAAGCTGCAAGAGGAGGAGGAGGATGAAGACGATATTTCTAAAGATGAAAATGAATCTTCAAAGAAGTTTGCTGCAGAAACTGTGGAATATGCAAATATTCCAGCATTTTCAGGACCTAAACGAGATTGGCCCGATGGCAAGACAGTTTTTACCAGAAATGATAAACCTCGTTACAAGCCACGTTCAGAGACCCCCGAAACGAACCAAAGCTCTTTTGATGCTATGCCGCTAGAAAAAGAAAAGCCCTCATCCAAATCAATAACAGATTTACGAAAGCTACAATCACCCTACAATTCCAACTTTTCTTTAGCTACAACCGGGCAATCGACTATATCTTACTCCAGCAATGATAGTAGCGAAGTCAGTAATCGAGTTAGTAAACCTATCGAACATTTGTATTCAACTCCCCAGAGGCCATCACGACATCACAAGGGAGCCAACGCAAAAGTAATAACAGGTGGAGATGATGCTAGCACTCAAATGTTATTGGAACGTAGCAAACGTTTGCACAATCGTAAACGAGATTTTGTTAATGAACGTGTTGTTGAACGTAATCCTTACATGAAAGAAGTTATAAACGAGGAAAGGCGCAACTCTGGCTATCTTAAAGATGATTCTGATGATGACGTTAACAAACAAACTTATAGACCTAGACATTATACTTCTACTTCCGCAAATACCACCAGATTTCCTTCCTCTCGTGCCCTGGGTAGGACAAATGTTTCTTCACACAACTACGATTATGTACCATCTTATGACAGTTCCTCATACGGTTCTAGGCGTTTACCTAGTGTTACCGGCTTGCACTCAACTTATAATAATTTGTCATCATTAAGTAGCAGCAACAGTTATTATAAACCTTTCACTTCATCAACACTAGGTCATACAGGAGCCCGATCATCTTATCTGTCCGATTATTCTAGACGTTCTCCTTCCCAGCTAAGAGATCGAGGTGATCTTTCTAAAGATTCTTGCGTTTTATGTTAATAATTCTCTATATCTGTCTCTCCAATCAATCCAATAGAAAACTCATTTAATTTTATTTGGAGAAAATGAAACCAACATACCATTAAAATCACCATAAAAAAAATATAAATAAAAAAATCCAAATTTTAATGCTTAATAGCATTTCAATATCAATTCCTGTAACAATAATCCAGCTATATAAGTCCAAACTACCCATAATCTCTCCATCCGCTAGTCCAGCCTTACTGCTCTTGGTGTGCATCAATGATAAAAAAATAAAATTATCCAACCTCTTTCTCTTGGTTCTAACAAACCCTTCCAAAACACAAATAAAATTAAAGCGAATCCTAAGGAGAGAGAGAGAGTGAACGATAATGAATAATATTTAAAATGTAACTACTCTGGGTACGATCTTAAAAGGTAAAATAACGTTTATATGCCAAAAGCTGAATATAAAATATTATTGTTGTTTGCTACGCTACATGGAATTAACCAATGAAAATGTAAAAAAAAATGTTAGGAAAGCTGTTAAAATAAACCTCTAACCTCTGCTGTTTTTTTGTTTCTTTTTCTGACCATACAATTAAATTGTGAACTTCTTGTCATTTTTAAGATGTTTTCATACAAATTGTTTAAGATCTTTTTTCGAATTTAACCCTCTAATGTTGTGTTGTTTAAACCTTTTTGGATCGTACCTAAAAAGGCCTTTCTTATTAATTCAGCATTTTTTGTTTATTTTTTGCATGTTTTTTTTATCAAAGTAATTGTTTTTATTTAATTTTTAATTGTTGAGCTCTTAATATTGCTAGCTTTTTTTATAAATATTTTGAATTTAAATTAAATACTAATTTCCAGGTACAAAGTGAATCAGATACCACATCGCCAGATGAAGTAGAACTTAATTCAGCTACTGAAATTTCGACGGATTCAGAATTTGATCAAGATGAAATGATACGCGAAGCACCAAAAATCTTTATCGATGATACACATTTAAGGAAACCTACCAAAGTGCAGGTATGTTAAAAAAAAGTTCAAAATGAGAAGAAAAAAAAAAAATTATAAAGCATAATAAATTACGAAATAGAAAAATTCGCATTCCCTTGTACTTTTTAAAAGAAAGAGCTATTTATTTGTTTTATAAATTTAGATTAAATCAACTGTTATATCGCCATCAATGGGTCAAAAATATAATAATGCCTCAAATACTCAGCAGACGAAAATTGGTGGCACATATTTAACAAAATACCAAACACAACCCCAGCAACCCGTTATGCCACAATTTAAACCACTAGTCCAAGTCGATCCCTCTCTTTTAAATACTAACCGCACACCCTTACAAAATCCCCGTCCAGGAGATTATTTATTAAATAAGACGGCCAGCACCGAAGGCATAGCATCGAAAAAGAGTTTAGAATTGAAAAAACGTTATTTGCTTGGAGAGCAAGCTAATGGTAATAAGATACAAAAATCTGGTTCCACTTCCGTATTAGATTCACGTATTCGTAGCTTTCAATCCAATATATCGGAATGTCAAAAGCTTTTAAATCCCAGCAGCGATATAAGTCCTAGTATGAAAACTTTCTTAGACCGTACTAAACTAGGAGAGAAGGCGGGAAATGAACTGATGAGATCTGCCACCAATAACATACTTAACGATTTAAAGGTGGAAATAACTATACAAAAAGCTTCTTCTACAGCATCTACTGATAATGAAAAGGAAAATGTTTTTGTAAATAGTAAAAATGAACTCAACAAATGTATGGAATATTCCGAGACCGTAAATAACACTTTATTGGATTGTCTTAATCGAAAATCGACGCCAACGACTCCAACAAATAATAAAAATATTATTGAAACCGTTGATTTAGTGACACCGGAAAAAGAAAATACTCTCGATACATCAGACAGCAATAAGGTGATTGATTTAACGGGTGATTCACCTGTGAAAAGTAATAGAACGATAATAGAAGCAGCCGTGAAACCCGATTTGTCTCTCGATGTCAAGCAATGCATACCTGATATTTTAGGCCACATAGAGAAGACGGAAGAGAGTGGCAAATCAAAAGAATGTACACCCACAGTGGAAAGGAAGCAACATGAGGATGAGGTCCATTTGATTGACAACAATACAGAAAAGGTTGATGTACCGGAAAAAGAAGGTGAAATGGAAGATGTACAAATTGAAGTTCCCAACATAGCTTGGAATAGAAAATCTGATAATCTAAGTTCGAGTAGTAATTCTAGCTGTAGCTCGCATTCTTCCAGCCTAGAAGATATAGAACATTACATATTAGAATCAACCACCAGTCCAGAAACACACAATAGCGGTGGTAACATTGGATCTGCAGGAGGTAATCACCAAGTGCCTAGACTTGAAATACATGATACATCCGGTACTCTTATGCAAATCGATAGTCTAATGATTATAGATGGCAAATATATAGGTGACCCCGAAGATTTAAAGTTTATGGAATTGCCCGAAGGTGTAATAGTTCCCGAAGTGCCAGCCATTAAGACGTCAGAAGTTGACGATGAACATGACGTGGATGTGGAACCACTTACAGCCACTCCTGAACCTGCCGAAACTACAGTTATCGAGGCGGAAAAGATAGATGTAGTTGAAGAAATACGAAAATCAGGAGATAAGGATGATGAAGAGGAACCACCGCCACTGCCTGAAATAGGGCCACCACTGCCAGAAAAAGGACCACCTAAAATAAAGCCTTCTAATCTTAAGTTTGATACTAAAAACGAAAATAAAATTGAGAGTCTGAAAAATCTACCCCTTATTGTTGATGCATCTTCAAATGATTATAAAAAAGCGGTTAAGCCCATTACATTAAATCTTACAAGCGCACAAAAAACACCCGACACTCCTACAACACCCAAAAGTAATTTTCTACAAACTCCCACGTCTCCTTTAGTGGATATGGATAAAACACCAACGGGTGAGTTGTTGTCACGGGGTTCGGATTCTGAGACCGAACCAACAGGTACTGCACAAATTCTGACTGAGACTGAATTGTCGGACTGGACAGCAGACGATTGCATTTCAGAAAATTTCGTTGACATGGAATTTGTCCATCATTCAAATAAAACGAATTTAAAAGGTGATAAAAAGGAGAAAAAACGGAATAGATGCCTGCCAACAAGCAATGAAGTTTTGCAGGAAGTAGCAAAAACTGCACCAGTCGCAGAATTTGAAGGAATTCTAAAATCAATTGATATCGATGATATTGAATTTATGGACACAGGATCAGATGGTTCAGATGGAACAGAACCTCTTTCTGCAACGAATACCGCTTTACTACGTAACCGGGGCTACGTAGAATTTGTAGATAACTCACCCAAATCAAACAAAACTACAACAAATAATGGAGCATTTGATTCAGTAACTTCTTCTAAAGAAAATTACAAACCCATTCAGACAAAGAGAGATGCAAAGTTGGGTATTGATTACATAGAACAGGGTGCTTATATATTGCATGATGATATGAACAAAACCCCAGTTAATGAAGCTGCTAAAAGTATTGCTTCCACACAAATGTCACAATCGCTAACCGACTCTAGCACGATCAACGATATAGAGGATGAAAGTACTTGCGCTTTATCATCGCAGATGCAACTAACATCAGTTGATACCACCACAACAACAACAACATCAAAACAACCAACACTGCAAACGACTACAACGGAAGAAAGCGAAGCTTTGACTGTGGTCACTAGTCCATTTGATTCATCATCGCCTCATACACACAATTCGAAAAATATGAAAAAAGAAACAGTTATAACCGCCATTGTCCCAGCCCAAGTCCCGGAAAAGGGGGATAGTTCAACACCTAGTAGCTCGGATAGGGCACCTAAAACGTCACAATCTACTTCATGCACCAACTCGGCCACTTCCTCCAGTAAAAATACTCCTCCACGGCAACTATCTAAGGATCCATTAATGGCTACCGGCGAGAATTCCTTATTGCGGAAATCAAATGATGAGCTATCATATGAAGAATATGTAAGGGCTCTACAACAAAAGATCGTACAGATTTCAACTACGGCACGGGGAGATTCACTGGAGGCTCGTAAACAACGAAGGAAAAGCTCAAAGGGAGATGCTCCTATAGCCTTAACAAATCCTAACCAAACTGTGATAGAATTAACACCAACAACAACATCAGCTTTAAGATTAGATAAGGATGACGAAAAAAAAACTAATCAATTATCAATCACTGCTTCAGCAGCAGTCGTTACTGAAGCAACAGCAACAACAACAACACCAATAGCAACAAACGTAAATACTACCACTGCAGCAGTATTATCCACTCAATTAAATAAAGTACCTGAAATTCCTACGCTTACTAGCAAGCTGGAGGAAATCACCAAAGAACGCACCAAACAAAAGGATCTTATACATGACTTGGTCATGGACAAATTACAATCGAAAAAACAATTAAATGCCGAAAAACGATTGCATCGCAGTCGCCAACGCACAATGATGACAAGCGGTGTTGGTGGTTGTGGTCTGGGCGGTGGTGGTTATTCTTCAGGTTCAAGCTTAAGTCCAACGCCAAAATTGGCGGCAGCTAATTCTACAACAGATACAAATTGCACAAATCAAGCTCACTACCATGTTTCCACAGCTGCGGCTGAAACATCTCCATCTTCATCCAACCGAGCGCCACCACTTCGTCTTATGAATGCAAATTCCAGTTTTAAAGATAATAATCCCTCTGCTTCTTATATAGCAGCTTATGGTATGGAAGCTTTATCACCTACTCGTGCAAAAGCCTACAAACAACGTCCATTTAGTGAACATTTAGAAGGAGATTCAATAAAATCATTAGAACAACGTTATAAGATCAATAAAACTCCGTCATTTTCATATGCAACTACTAGTCAGCTACATGCGATGACACAACCCACTTCATTCTCTGAACTCTCTACGCCTATTCCTCCTGTAAGACAAAAGCGTAATAATAATAATGATAGTTTGGCAACGACACCAACAGAAACGAACAAAGAAACTAATTTTTCAGTATCTACAGAGAACTTAAGAAGTGAAGCTAGAGCACGTGCACGTCTAAAGTCTAATTCCGAACTGGGACTTAGCCCTGAAGAGAAAATGCAACTTTTGCGTAAACGTTTACAGGTTGAATATAATAGTAATGTGAGCACAAATCCAGAACCCTTGAAAGTAACACAATCATCATATGAACGGCAATTAAGCAACAGTAAGCGAGAAAATAAAATGAGCACCTCGAAAAGTGTTAACGATCTAGCTTATTTAAGTCAATCACAAAAACAAAATGTCAACAATGTTGGCATTACAAATGATGCTACAAAAGCAATTGATTTCACCTCAGATCCTAATTTATTACATTCTTCAATAACCGCCACCGAGGGTGATAAGCAATTGAAAACGAAATCAGGACGTAGAGTTAAAGATCCTGAACGTCGTAAATCATTGATACAATCATTATCAAATTTCTTCCACAAAGGACAACAGAATAAAGAGAATAAACAACAAAAAGATGCCACTGCTTCGACTAGTGATGGCAACTCTGCACAGCCAGAGCGTCCTGGCACTGGTGGTGGCAGTAGCAGCACATCGACATCACACCAAACAGTTTCTTCAGGCATTGATGGTGTTCTAAGTCGTTTTAGAATTTCACCTAAAACGAAACAGAAATCAAGGGTAAGTTTTCTTATTTCCCCCCCCCCTCTTTTTATGTTGCCTATGTATTTTTTTCATATTTTCCATAAATTGTTTTGTATTTTTTTTTTGTTATATATAAATATTTAATGTAAAAATGGTGGTTTTTTTTTTTTTTTTGGCAAAATTGGTCCGTTTTTTGTTTTTTTTNGAAATAAAATAAAAAAAAAAAAAAAAAAAAAAAACAATAACATAATTTTTTAATATTACAATATGTACAATGTATGTAGATAAAATGAAATTTATGTGTTTAATATTCTAAATATTTTCAGTCTTGCATTGAACTCAGGAATTTCAGTGTTGGTGTAAGCTCCATTTAATTATTTACTATGTATATTTATTAATTGTCGTTGTTCTTTTATTTTAAAATTTATTTACATCATAGGTTATATTATTAATTAATTGAAATTTTGTTAATGAGAATTTGCATTCTTATTTATAAGTAATTATTATTATTTTTTTTTTTTTTAAATCATTCTGCATTTATAATTTT
>MINK01191750.1:5163-16983 GCA_001735545.1 Phormia regina | reverse complement strand
AAGGCGCAAAACTTTTTTCTCTCCCCCCAAAAATACATTGAAGAGAACTGTACTTTAAGGTTTGGTGTCTTTTCATATGAATTGTTTCGATTCTAATTTTTTTTTCATTTTAGTGATTTTTTTCATGTTTTTTGCTTTGGCGAATTTATTTATTTATTTATTTATTTATTTATTTATTTTTGTATTTATTTAAATTGAAGTTAAAAAAGTGTGAAATAAATTTAATAATTTTAAAAATATCACTAGTTTTTTTTTAATATAATAAAAATATACTGAAATATAAAAGATTTGTGGTATAGGTTAAAGGTCATTTCTTTTTGCTTTTTCTATCGATATGTGTAACTAAAATTAACTTAACATATATAGACTGCTGGTAATGTTTATCAATTTTCACACATATATTTACACATACATATATAAATTTTATAATAGCGAGATATCGGCTACGAGAATTGATCCAAATTGGGTTATAAATAGCAAAGTTATTACCCAGAATAGTACTTCTGGTAGGAGTTGGAGAAACGTGTTCTTATTTGTTGTAGGAAAAAAGAAATAAATTCTGATTTTTTTCATTTTTGTTTAAATCTTAAATCTTACGGTTATTTATTTTCTCAACAGCTGCTTAATGAATGTCACAAAAAACGCGCACACACCCATAGCCATGTAAATCACCTGTCTCTTGAGTTCTATTTATTTAACACAGGTAGACCGGAAAGATAAAAGTAAAAAAATTATCTCTAATAAAATAATCTAGTTTTAATGAAATTCAAAAAAATAAAGAAAAAAACCATTAGCATTAAACTACCTGATTTTTAATAAAAAAAAAATAATCAAATTAAACAAAAATTATTTTAATTTGGAATCGTTTTAAATATTTGTTGGAAACAAGTGTTAATTTAAAGGTGCTTTTCCACACTTTTAAAATTTAATTTGTCTTTTTTTCTTTTAAATATTTCTTCTTAAAAATATAAAACTTGAGCCCTCATGATTAACGAGTCTGAGAGTTAACGGTTATTACACTCATGTTAATAGGGTTCATATTACCTTTTAACCTGTATTTTGTTAGAAAAATAAAAAAAAAAACAAAAACAAATCAAAAGAACAAAATTAAATTCCTATTAAATTGAAAAATATCTGGGATTTATTATAATTTAAATATGTTTTCAATTAAGTAATTTGATATTTTTTCTTCTTCGTTCTTTTAGTGGGTTTTAAAAATGTTATTAATTTTTATATTTGTGAACATAAAATATTTTGTTACTTTAAATGTTTCCTTTTGTAAAATGAGCAAAAAACATGTGGTTTATTTTTGAAAAAATAAAAATATGGGTAATATTTGTTGAAAAGTTTAGGTGGTCTTTTTAAAAAAGAAATATTTCGTTTTATTCTAAAATTTATGGTTTTTAAATGGTTATAATTTTAAAATGATTTTAAATTTATTTTATTTAGTTTTGTAGAGGAAAATATGTAAATGTTTTCATCAGATAAAAAAAATATAGTGAGATAAATATGAATTAAAAGAAATGAATTTAAAAAATTCAAGCTTAAATCCACAGAAAAAAACGACTTTTTTTGGAAATCATGCTATAACTTGCAAACCATGGGAGGTATTTCAATACAATTAGGTAGAGGGTAGATCTCTTCAAGTATGTAATTTATTAAAAAAATTGATCTATAACTCATGATTTTCAGTTTAAGGGACATTTAATTCAAAACCATATTTACCCTTGTTTTTGGCCGTATTTTATTTTTTGGAACTTAAGGCCTTGGGTTAGGTTAGGTTCTTCAGGCTGCCGTCATAATAACAGATTACGGCTCACTTGGGTTGTGAGAAATCCCTTTGTGTTACCTGTAAGAAAAGGAAAAAAGATAGACAGATCATGTGGAAAGTTTAGATTAGAGGGAAAGAAAAGAAACATTATGTAGAGTAAAATGATATAGCGAGTGAGAGAAGAGAAGGATGATAGTAGTTGCATACAAAAGAAGAATCTGATAGTAGAAGAATCTGTCTCTGTATAGAAATCAAAGGGGATCATGTGCTGGAATTCTATTCCTGAAACCATCCACATTCCCTCACGAATGAGTTAATGCCACTATGCTGCTGTTTGATAAATCGGTGAGACTATCAAGAAAACCTTGTCATAAGGCCTTAATTAGGGCTCTGAAAATTTTTAAAAATAAATATTTTATATAGAGTTTAAAAAAAATGCGTTAAAACTTTTTTCCAGACCTTGACCTAAAAAACTTCAAATTTGGATTTTAAGTAAATTTTTGAAAAATAATATTAATATTTGAATAGGAATAAAATTTAAACAAATAAAGATATTTCCAATTAAACTATGCCATAATATAGGTTAACTTGTTTTTAAATCAAACAATAAAAAATACTCCCACTTTTATATACCAAAATACCCAAAATTCTAATTCAACAAAAACTTGTTTTAAAAATTGAGTTTTTTCATTAAAACGATCGCCCAGTCGTTGTAAAAGTTCTGAACCGGAAAATATTTTTTATGTGTTTAACCAATATATATGGCTATATAACCAAAATATATATTTTTCCTAATCTTTTAAAATTTTATAAAAAAAAAGTATTTTCTTTTTCCAAAATTGCCACGCCATTCTTCAGAGCACCTCCAAAGTGGCCAAGTTTCTCTTAAGTTTTAAGCAAAAGTATAATTTCTTTATACAAGTATTTAGCACCTAAGAAAAGGTTTGAATATGAAAATTAAAAATTTATAAAAAAAAGTTCGCGGAATATAATTTGATCGCAAAATTTCTTGAAAAACTTAAAATTTAGCGTTTTCGAGTTTTTTTTTTTTTTTCAAATAAAATTAATATTTAAAATTTAATAAAATTTAAATAAAATGCGATATTTTATTAAAATTTCAGTATGATATATAAAAACTTGTTTTAAAATTATAGAATTAAACAAATTCCTATTTATCTACATGAAAACACCCAAAATCCCAATCTCTATAAAACGTTAAAAAAAAAATACTTTTTTGTTAAAATAGTCACCCTATCGTATTAAGAGCCTTAAGACAGAAAATACTTTGTGGGTGTATACCTTACATATAGAGCTAAAAAACCAAAATAATTTAAAGTTGATACCAGTTTTGCAATATGAGAAAATAAATAGAAAACATTTTTTTTTTTTTTTTTTTTTTGAAAAATTGTCTAAATTTGGATAAAGCTTGTGGTCATAATTTTGCCCCAAACTTTTCCGGATTTATTTAACATACATTTGCATTAAGATTTGTTTTAAAAATATTAAAAAAATTAAAAAGTCTAGAACAAGGAAACTATTATCTATTAGTGAATTTATTGTCACTTCTTTGGGAAAACAAAAACCAAAATAATAATTTTTTTAAAGCTTCCAACTTAAGATTTATATCNNAATTTTTTAAGGGATTCATATTTTAAAATGACTCTTGCAGCAATATTATTAAGCATTTTATAAGAAACCTGGGAGAATATTTAAAAAAATGTAGGGGCTATATTAAAACCGCCAAATTTAAAAAAAATATATAAAAAAACGAGGTTAGAAATGGGTTAAACATTTATATATTTATTTATTTATTTATTTATTTATTTATTTATAGCTCCTAAATTAAAAGAGATAACCTTACATATTAGAGTATTTTTATAAGGACTATATGTGTATACAATTTCATTTCTGTCTTATAATAAATGAATTTTTGGCGAATTTTCAAACAAATAAAAAAATAATAATAAAATAAAAAATAATATTAAAAAATATGAGATGACAAAATTTGTAGGCCCACCACCTACTACTCCCCTGATCAGCTAGAAAGCTGTACTCCTCCAAATGAATTCAAAAAGACTTCAACTTTGTTCATGAAGAATTTTGTTGAGATATCTCTAACGGTTCCATATTTACGCAATAATTTGCAAAAAAGCATTTTGGACTCAATGTGCGAAATTAGTTTTATTTAAATATTTTAATATTTTTACCCTACACCACCAATTTGTACCCTACACCACCACCAAAGGGTATTATGCGTTTGAGCTGATGTTTGTAACACCCAAAAATATTGGTCTGAGATCCACCTTAATTTATACCAATCAGCTTAGAATCACTTTCCAAGTCGATTTAACGATGTCCGTCCGTCTGTCCGTCCATGTAAACCATGTAATCAAACTACAGGTCGCAATTTTGGAAAAAAATTAATGAAATTTGGCGCACTGGTTCAGTTTAGTTACGAAGCCTAATAAAATTGGTTATGATCGGTTCATAATTGACCACAGCTCCCGTATAAATCCGTTTTCAAAAAATCACTTTATCGGGCATAAATTTCATTAAAATGTTAGTATCAAGTTAATATGCGACAAAAATAATTTACAAAGATCGATCCGTATTTTACCATAGCTCCCATATAAGGCCATCTTTCGGAAATCACCCTAAAGTGAATAAATTCATATAAATGATAGCATCGAAGGAATATTCTGTATTCTTATGTTTTATTTTACACTTAATATGAATATCAGTCCACATTTTAGTATCCATTAATATGCTATTAAAAAATTTAAGTTTTATATAAATTTAAATACATCTTTAAAATTTTACAAAGATCGATCAGTAATATTACCATAGGCTCCCTCATAAAAGGCCATCTTTCCGAAGGAATCACCCAAACAAGTGAATAAACTTTCATATAATAATAGCATCACGCAACTATTCTGTATTATTAACGATTATATTTTACCAACCTTATATGAATCATCAGTCCACATTTGGTTGAAGTCTAAATAAAAGCCCTGCCCTAATAATATAAGACAACCACAATGGTTAGGTATCATATGGTCAGGCTTCACCCATATATCTTTTCTCTCGTTTTAATGAAAGAACTTTTATTAATCTTCATACATATAATATCGGTGACGCGTTCTATCGTAGGCTTTTAAGGTCTTGATACCTTCCCCTTTTTCCAATACAAACAAACTAAATGAAAAATAAATTTATGTCTATTTTTCTCATTATTTTATTTAAACAAAGTGCTTAGCGATTTCTTAAATATGTTTTTTCCTTAAAACATTAAACAAGATTTGTTTGTTTGTTGCTTGTTAAGATTGTAACCTAAATAGCTGTAAGCCATTTATCTCTACACCAGTAATTGGAAACAAAACAGTACACTTAAATGCTGTAAGCTAATTCTCTTAGTCACCACGAATCCATAAAAAATAAAAAAATAAAAAAACAGACATTGCTAGAAATAAATAATATTAAAATAAAAACCAAAGCACATCGTATCAAAAAAACTATTATGACCATGTTTACGCATAAATGATTTGTTTTTTTTAAGTTCTTTGAAATATTATTCAATTTTTACTCTTGTAAATCTTAAGATTGGAATACTCAAGGTTGTTGTCATTTTTGAAAAGAAAAAAAAAAACAATAATTAATACTTATTAATAAAGACTGACGATAAAAACTTTCGAGGTCTATTAATTTTACTATAATTTCATATAAAAAACTAATATTTGAACTCATTGATTACGTATCTATCAAACTTCAAACAAAAAATAAACACTATTTCTAAATATATTGAAAAAAAACTTTATTTATTAATGTATTGTAGATATATTTCCCTTTTGACACTTGAGTAAAACAAGTGAAACAAAAATTTTGAAAAAAAACAATTACACAAAAATTATTTGAAAATTTTTAAATTGTCATCGCCAAATGATATTTTCTGAAACATTTGATGAGTCTATGCAAGTGGCTGGTTACAATTCGAAATCCCCTTCGTTTCAAATGTTAAGACCGTCATGTCTCTATATAAAACCCACATAATATAAATTAAATAAATATTAATTTTGTAAACACTTTCTTAACTCACATACTGATGTTGAAATTTATAAAATTAAAACTTAAAGGGGAGAATTTAAATTTATGTACAAATAAATAAATAAAAAAATCCCACTAGCCATGTATTGTGACAAGATAAAATATTTACAAATTTAAATTTATAAGTTTATTTAGTATTGAGCTTTAAAGACAAAGAAAATTTTTATTAGAATTCACCAGAATATAAACAAAAAATTCACAAGATTTTTTTTTCGTTATTCTTAAAACAGTCTTAAAATATTCTTAAAATTTTATTAAAATGGTACTAAATAATTATAGTTAAAGCACCCTATAGATACATACTGCATAAGATCCTGCAATAAGTATATATTAGTAAAATTGAGAGAGCTTTTCTATACGTGTATCACAGCTCTGTAAATTTTACTAATACATTCATATTGCATGAGCTTATACAGTATGTGTCTATGGGGTGCTTTAAGTTTCTTAAGAATAAAAGAAAAGCTGTATTTTAAAAAGCTTTAAATAATGCATTTAATACAAGTCCAAAAAGTTTTAATTATTTTACTTCTCAATTATATCTTAAAAAAATGGTTAAATGTGCTAAAAAAATATAAACTCTTACAAAAACTTTCATGAAAAATTTCTATTAATCAAAAGCTTTGCTCAAATACAGGAGTTTATACCTAAAAGCAAAAAAGTCGAAGTTCACATACAGTCATTTTTTTAGCCACAATTCCAACTTCGTACATAAGAGAGGTAAATAGAATATTAAAAATTAGTATTCCCTTNNTCTTTCCAATAAAATCTGAATTGCGGCAAGAAAAATTGCTATGTGTGAACCCCAACCTAATTATTTAAAAAAAAAAAATTCATTCTTAAATTTATATAAAAAAAAAAAAAAAAAAAAATTAAATTTTAGAAAACTTTCTTACTAAAGCAAATGTTATCCAACTTCAAACATAAGAGAGGTAAAAAGAATATTAAAAATTAATATTCCCTTTTCTTTCCAATAAAATCTGAATTGCGGCAAGAAAAATTGCTATGTGTGAACCCCAACCTAGTAATTTAAAAAAATTTCATTCTTAAATTTATATCAAAAAAACAAATTTTTAAAAATTTTAAAAAAACTTTCTTACTAAAGCAAATGTTTATAGAAAAGTTTTAGTAAATTATTTTGATAGGGACATCAAAATTTAAATTTCATTTATTTCATATGACATTAAGCCCATTGGGTCCAAATTTGCCACAATAATCCATTGCAGTACAATTTTATAAATCAATTAACTTTAAACTAAAACTTTAATTCACAATAATCTTAAAAAGCTTTTTATATATTGTTCATACGTTTTTTTTAACCAACAACTTTCTAATATTTTCATTAATAATATTAAATATTATTATTTTTAAATATTATGCAAAAGCTTTTTTTTGAAAATTAAATTGAATCAACTAAAAGCTTTCAATTAATTATAATTATGTTTTTATTATTATTATTTTTTTTTTGTTAAACATTTGTGTTAAATTTATTGAGAAGGAAATATAAAAATTATTACTAAGCTTTGTATAACTTTTAGCAGCTTATAAAGCTTTTTATTAAAATATGATATAACAAAAATAATGAAAATAATAAAAATAAATTAAAAGATTTTTAAATTTTCTTCTTAAAACTTTCTAATTCAAATAAGAAATGAAATAATGAATTTTTTTTCTGAAAGCATTCTTAAAGGATTATTTTCTTAACAATTTTTTCTTAAACAATGCACAGTGGTTTCAAATCGATTTTTTTTAATTTGAATTTTAATCATATTCTTGAGGAATAATATTAATATATGAACTTGAATAAAACCTTAAATAAGTAGCGGAATTTCAATGAAATTTTGGCACAATACAAACAAACTTGTTCTAAAATCAAAGAAGTCCAAAAATACCTAAAATCCCGCTGTGGAAAAATGTGTTTAAAAATTGGATTTCTTTTTATTAAAACGTTTACCCAGCCGTTGTAAAAGGCCTGGATCATTACATATTTTTTGTGTGTTTAATCAATATATGGGGGTATGTAATCAATATACCTTTTTGTGAATTTAAGCAGTGAAAATTTTGGAATTTGAGAAGACAATTTAAAAATTAAAAAAAAAAAAAATAAAATAAAAATTTTTTTGAAAAGACAACTTTTTGAAAATTGTCTAAGTTTGGATAGGGCTGAGGGGGAAACAATAGCCCTGAGCGCCTTAAATTTTGTTTTATACTGATTTGCTTTAAGATTTCTTTTGATATCATTATCATTGTGTAGTCTGCGACAAAATAAAATAATATTTTATAGAAGAAAGAATATTTGCCCTTTTTTGCACAATAACCCCATAAAATTTTTATTTTTAAGTTTTAACTTCAAATTAACATATATTTTTATTGGATAAATTATATAGAATTTTGTTAAAATTGAAAGCCACAAATAAAGCCCCCCCCCCCACTTTTTAAAACAAGANNCCCCCCCCCCCCCCACTTTTTAAAACAAGACCAAAAATTTGGGTAAAGTTTTCTTTAATCTAAATATCTCTTAAACTATAAAAGATTACCTATAAGAGTGAGTATATTTTTTATATGTAATTATTTTCACATACAAGTCATATATAAATTTGTGGTTAATTTTTAATAATATTATATAGTCGAGGTGACCAAATATGAAGGCCTACCCTCTAGCCCAGTGACCAGACAGGGACTTGTAACTTTCCAAATTCACTCAATAGTAGTTTAGTTCTAAGCAAATGTAAGTTCAATCAGATATCTCTAACGGTTCACAAGTTGCAGAATTATTTCTGAAAAAATCTATTTGGGACCATCGTGGGAATAAAATTACTATATGGAAACTTTCACAGTAATAACCAGTGTTGCCAGTGTAGCCTTTTTAAGGCTAAATCTAGCATTTTTATTTTGCTTTTAGCTTCAAAATTTTTGTTCTAGCTTCTAGCTTTTTTCTTAGCCTTTTTTGATTCATTATATAGCTTTAAAAAGGCTAAAAATTTTAAAATTTTATTATAAAAAATCACAAATTGAGGTATTTTGTGTATTAATTCGCACAAAAATCGAAATTATTTATATTTAGAGAAAACTTTCGCCTGCTGAGCTTCATTCTAGGAGAATATTACAATTACATTTTAAAATTCACTAATAAATCTTCAAGATGAAAATATTGTCTTAAATTATTAAGACAATATTTTCGTTTTTCTCTGAATTTGTTTTGGGGCATTTAGTAATAACTCTACGGGAAATTGGTAGCAATTAGTGAAATAGTACCGGTCCATCAGTACCAGTTGAGTACCAATTGACACCTAATTGCCACCAAAGTTCCAGTTAAGTACCATTTGGCACCTAACAATCATCAAAACTTCAGTTGAGAACCAGTTTAACCAGTGAGAGCTAATGAGCAAGTAGCAACTCGAGCGCAATAACAATCTGTGGCTGAGAGATAAACATGTAAGACTATAGAATATGAGATAAGTTAATGTAACCTGGGTTCAATTCGAGGTGCCGCCATCGTTATTAACAAAAATATATAAATTGTAAATATTTAAAAAAATATACAAAAATAAAACAATTTTCCTATTTTGTTTTTGCAAAATTTTATTATATTTATTAATACTGAATATGCCCTTTCGAGTTAGTTCTGTGACCTGTCCCAAAACATACTAAAAAGGGTGAATTTCTCTCTGCTAGTCCAACGCCATGTTAAAGTGATAGATCCAGCTCATACAAAATGTTAGAACTAGAACTGGTCCCTGTCACTTTGGAACAATTCCTTGACATGTTTTCTGTTGGTTCTTTTTGCCTTTAGGTTAGTTCTGTGACTTGTCCTAAAACTGGTTGAAAAGGTTGAATTTCTCCCTCCTAGGCCAACGCCATGTTGACAGGTCCAGCCCATACAAAGTGTTAGAACAAAAACCAGTCCCTATCACTTTGGACAGGGACCGTGGCATGTTTAGTGTTAGTTCTCTTGCCTAGAGGGAAAATAATTGAATTTATTAAATCATATTTTTTAAATGTACGAAAAGCATATTAAAATTTTAATAACTTTGGCGAATAATTTTTTATAAACAAATTTTCCTTTAAAAATTACATATATTGCAATTAATTTTGTTAGTAAACTATTTCTACATTTTAAGTATGTATGCGTTGTAAACATATTTATATGTTTATCTATACATACACATTTTTAATTACACAGTTAATTAAAAAACGGATTTTGTATTTTTTAATATGAAAATAAATTTTCAATGGCATTAAAGTAAAAAGCTTTTCCATGGTTTACTAATAAAAAAGCTTTATTAATTAATCTCATTATTTTTTTATTATTTATTAATTAAATATTTTTAATATAATTTTTTAATGGGATAATTGAGCTTTAGATTTATTTTAAATATATGTTCTCATTGAGTACATTTTACACATGACTTATATATAAAAAAATATATTTTTGTTGGGTGTTAATTTTCTGCTTCAAAGATTTTTATATTATTTTCACATATTTATGGCTGTTGTTGTTATTGTTATTAATAAACAATACCCCTTTATTTAATGGTATTTTATTTATGTCTTTTCAAAAAAACCAAAATCTTCTTTTACACATATTTTTTCTGTTAAATCATTCAAAATCATAAATCATGTTGTTGGCGGTTTTTAAACAATTTCGTTTCACATTTAATTTGTAGCACATTTTTTGGCAGGCCACACAATACATACATACATACACTTAGGTGTATGTATGTTTGTATGTATATTTGTATGTGTGTTAAGTGTGTAATAAAAAGAGATGGGTCTTAAAATATTTTATAGTTATTCATATATGAATTTCCTGAGTTATTGTTATTTTTTTTGTTATCAAGATTAAAGATTAATTAGTTAACGTTGTTTATATTTTTGATATTTTAAAATTTTTGCGGCGTTTTAGTTTTTTTTCGTAGCCAGGGCGTTACATTGAATGATTGGTAGGAATTTTATGTTTTAAATAATTTATTTGCTGGCAATTTTATGAGGAGTGCTCTTTTTTTTTGTTACATTGGCGGTCTCTTTAGTTGTTAGGAAAGACCACAGTAGTTAAGGGGTAAAGGTCATTAGAATTTGTTGCTATTGTTATTAATAGATAAAAGATTTTTTTTCAAATATATTTTAATTTATTTATGAACAATTGAAAATTACTAAACTATAATTACACAGGAAGCTTATGAAAATTAAATTTGAATGATGATTTAATATCCGTAAATATATACTTTTTTGTATAGAATGTTAAGCGGGTTTAATAAACAATTTGTAAAGAATTTAGTTTTAAAATAAGTTTAAAGGTTTCCACCTCTCTAAATTTTTCAAAAGCTTTAAAAAATAGCTAAAAGCTTCACCTCAGATATAGAGGGTATATATACGATTGTTATTTCGTTTGTAATTTCTGAAATATTCATCTAAGACCCTAAAAAAATATATATGTTATGTCCATCTGTCTGTTGAAATCAGTTTTTAGAAGGCCTCAGTTATCGTTTACATATGTTTTATATATCAAACTGTAGGGAAAATTCCATGTAAGAACGCTAATAAAAATGAGCAAAATCGGTTAACAAATAACTAAGATATCGGCATAAAGCCGAAGATACTCCTAAAAATCGCATTTGTTGTCGACTTTTCAAGGTTCCTATACAAGTTAGCGGCTTCATTTTTACAGGAAAAATCTTTCTTCCAATTCCTTTTTTTTTTTTTTGAAAAAAGTCGCTCCATTGGAGTCCAAGATATCGAGCAAAATGCATTTTTAGACTTTTTGAAGTATCTGTATAAGCAACGAGCTGGTTGGTCATAAATATTTTTTCCAAAATTTCGTTTTTTTTTAAATCAATTAAATTCGTTTATAAATAAAAGAAGTATGGGCCAAAAACTAAAAAGAGAGAAAACGATATAGTCGGTCAAGCCTGACCATATGATACCCTACACCATTGTGTACATTATAATTA
>MINK01191748.1:0-11368 GCA_001735545.1 Phormia regina | reverse complement strand
ATTAGAAAAAGGATAAATGTATATCCCAATGTATTCTTTCTCTCTAATTGTAGTCGTTGTTGCTATTAAATTGTAATTTTTTTTTTATTAGTAGCTTCAGCTGCTCTTGTCTTTGTAGTTAACACTGTTGCTTGTGTGTATGTATGATTGTCATTATGGCCGGAATATTAAGAATATAAAAATACTTTACACTTTTTTTAAAAATTTATATGTATGTGGATGATTGAACACACGCGTCATTTAATGTAGAAGTTAAAAGCAATAGAATTTTTTTTAAACATATTTACTCGCACACAAAACACCAATAAAGATTATTCTTTTTGTTATATGTCAAGCTTATAGCGCCGCATTGTTTTGTTTACAAGAAGGCATTTGATGAACATGGTTGTTCCCTAAAGGAAATTTTCTTTGAATTTTGTTTTTAGAAATTCAATTAAATTTATTTTCTTCCTTTTTTATAGAAAATTGTCAAGTGAATAGAAAATTGATCCTGAGAATTTTCTCTGATAGGAAAATTGTCTCTAGAATATCCTGTTGCTAAAAGAAACACTGTCCTCAGAATATTTCTTTCTTAGAAAATTGTCCTGAATTTCTTTTTATAGAAAATAGCCATCAGAAATATTTATTGAGTTTATTTTTATAAAACAATTCTAATTGAGATTTTTCTTTATGGACAAGTTTCAACTGAATTTTCTTTGATAGAAAATGTTCATTGAACTTTTTTTATAGAAAATTGCATTTGAATCTTTTTAAAGAAAATTTTTCAATGTGAATTCCTTGTTACAGAAAATTTTATTGATTCCTTTTACAGAAAAATTTTTATTGAAATTTCTTCTTATAGAAATTCTCATGAATTTCTGTTATTTTAAGAAAAATTCTATTTAATTTTCTTTTATAGAAAAAGTTCTTATTGAATTTTCTTTTTATAAAATTCTTATTGAAATTTCTTTTTATAGAAAAAGTTATCATTGAATTTTCTTTATAGCAAATTCTTATTTAAATTTTCTTTTTGATAGAAAATTTCATTGAATGATTCCTTTTCCCATAGAAAAAAAAAATTTTCATTCAATTTTCTTTCATAGAAATTTCATTAAATTTCCTGTTCATAGAAATTTCATTAATTTTCTTTTTATAGAAACATTCATTATTAGATTTTCTTTTATAGAAAATTGTTATTGAATTTTTCTTTTATAAGAAAATTCTTAATTGAGTTTCCTTTTTATAGAAAAGCTAATTGAAATCTTCTTTTTATAGAAAATGTGTTATTGAATTTCTTTTTATAGAAATTGTATTGAATTTTGTTTTATGAAAATGTTATTGAATTTTCTTTTATAGAAAATACTTACTGAATTTCTTTTTATAGAAATCTATTGAAATTTTTCTTTTTATAGAAAATCTATTGAAATTTCTTTTATAGAAAATTTTATTGAATTTTCCTTTTATAGAAAATTTGTATGAATTTTCTTTTTTATAGAAAATTATGAATTTCTTTTTATAGAAATAATTCTAAATAAATTTTCTTTATGGAAATTTTCATTAAATTTTCTTTGATAGAAAATTTTTCATTGAGATTTTCTTTTCAAGCAAAAATTTCTTCATTGATTTTATTTTGATGATTTGTATTGTATTTTTAAAGAGAAATCTTTTATTGAATTTTTTGTTTTTTTTGAAGTTTTTAGATAAATTTTTTAGATAAAATTTCTTTGATAGAAAATTAGAATTCGAATTTTTATAAAATTATTCGTTTTAAGAAGATTTTTGTTTGAACTTTTTAATAGAAAATTCTTAGAAATTAATTTAAAGAATTTTTTTATATGAAAAACTTTCTTTTTATATAAAAATTGTCTTTGGAATTTCTTGTTATTAGAATTTTTCTTTGTTTTCTTTTAGAAAAAGTTTCTTGAAGTTTATTTTCACAGAAAAATTTTTCGTTGAGTTACTTTCATATAAAAATTCTTGTGGTATTTTTGTATATCAATAGATTCTTTGCATTTTTTTTAACAGAAAAGTTTATAATTTTTTTTTTATAGAAAAGTTTTAGAATTTCATTTCAAAAAACATTTCGTCAATATCTTTTATATGTTCTTTTTTTTATATTAATTAACGAAATTTTTGCGTTTGGTCGCTATTGTTAACCTTTACAATGTAACCATTTTTCAATTTGGTTCTGTTATAAATGAAAGAAAACTCGAATTAATTAAATTAATTTTTTGTAACCACGTATCCCATCGTGTCATAGCTTAAAGTTCCCTGTTTTAATGAACACAGAAAAATAGCGTTTAAAAAAGGCCTTTTTAGTTGTTACTTTTAATGTTTTATCTTTGTTTGCTTTTGTTTCTAGCTAATTCCTTATATGTTTAATTTTACAACATAGTCAAATTAGGTTTAAGTCGAAGTATGAATATAAATGAATACATATAACAGACACACATCATATAACATAAGTAGTATAGAAATAACTACCACGTCACATTAACGTACTAATTTAAGAATCTTGCGAAGACATCAAAATTGTAATAGCTATTACTAGGGATTGTGCCTTAAGGAAGTGAGTATTCTTAACTCAAAGGTGTGTTTGTTTTAGTTGTTGTTGTGTTTTTTTTTTTTTTTTGTGTATTATTGGCCAACGCGAACGCTTTGTATGGTTAATGTTAAGAATGCATCAGTAGACAGGTTGTTATAAAGTTAATCAAAACCATGCAATCAAAGTAATGCGTAGAAAAATTTCAACATACACAGCCTCCTATCATACAGGATTTTATGGCCCTATGAATTTATTAGGGTATAAACATGAATAAGTAGGTTATGTTGAGTTATTGGAATGCATTTTGATTTTTTTCCCCTGTTTCTGGTTCTAACTCCCTTCGTGAGATCCATCATCGCCTGCCTGTCCATTGACTCACGTTCAATACATTGCAAAGCGTAAAATAGACAACCCGGAGGTTTCTTTTCTGTGTTTTTTTTCGTTAGGCACTGGATCATGCTTTTCCTTGTCGACTTTTTGTCCGGCAACGAGGGTAAAGGAGAGGGAAAGTATCCTTACAATAAAACTTCAAATTAAAAGTTTAATTAAAAATATATTATTTATATATAAATAGATTTGTAATGAGTATTTTTTAATTAAAATTTTCTCTTAACATTTTAGTCTCTTAGGCTTTTTTCTTGGCAACACACACCACATTTTGACTTTCCAAGACCTTGCTTAAGTTTCTTCTTTGCAAACACTTTCCCCGGCCTGCACAAAAATCAAAATCCTAAGAAAAAAAGAAAAATGAACAAACTTGAACTCGGTCAAAACCTAATTTAAGTTTATAAAAAAGTGAGGCTCAACAACTTTTTCTATTGTTTTCTTTAATTACTTTCCTATTATGTGAGAAAGCTATTTATTCTTGTTGTGTTGCTAGTTACCTCACCGGCAACATACACATAGAATACACACACAAATAGTATACACTTATAGCTTATTGTACAAATTTTATAAGGGGACAAAGTGGTATTTTTCTGGTTGATTAGGGTTTTTAACCAACTAATTTGATAACTAATAATCATAATAGGTTGTAAAAAATACTTACTCAACTACAACCATCGTTGTATAGCATAAAGTTGAGGTTATGTTTTTTTTTGGATTGAGTTGACCGTGTTACCGAGCAATAAAAATAAAACAAATGTCAACGCCTTATCTTTTGTTGTTTTCTCTATTGTTGTTTGTGACGGCCTTTTTTTATCACTTTATTTTCGTGTTGTAATAATAAAATAAAAAATATGATAGAGAAAAAAAAATAAAACTTAAGTAAACAAAAACACCAAGAAATAAACAAGAAAAACAATAATATATATATTATGCCCCTGTGTATGGAACAATGGAAAAAATCTAAAGAATTAAGCGAATTGGAGACAACTTAAGGTGTGAAATAGGTTAAGGTCTGGAAGAATAGTCGTGAGAAATTTTAAAGAAAAGTAATCAGGTTAACAATCTTGCAGAAAGACACTTTTATATCCATTAAAAGCATTGATGTTGTTGCCTCCCATAAAATAGAATTAAAAGGACATAACAATTCCAAATTAATACAAGATTTTTGTGAGGATCCTTTTACTTTAATAGCATAAATCGCAATTTGAAAATTAATGGACTGTTGTCCCACCCCCCCATATATTGAAGTATAAATAAATATTTGATGGCGTAACAAGGTACGCTTGAGATATGAATTTATGACAGTCTTATTAAATCAGTAACACACCCCGATAAAATATAATCTCGGGAATGCGTTAAAATCGCTTACAAACGCCTTATTGTACTCCATTTAATACTAATAATAGAGCAAAAAGAAATTGAATAGAGTTATCGTAATTATAAAAATAATTGGACACCTTGTCTGGTACTTTTCTTGTGAAAATCACCGTTTTAAAAAGAAAAGGGTAAAAAGTGTATTTTTGGTACTTTTCTCGCACCATAATATATCTTTGAAAACCAAATGAACAGTTTTACTAGTATTCAATAACTATTAAATTGACAAACACAATTGCGGACTTTTAGAAATTCAAACATTTAAAAGGGGTAAAAATCGTACCTATTTTTGGTACTTTTTTAATAAAACATTTTTATATATTTATTGAAATGTCCATGAGGAGTTGAATGTGGGATATTACACGAATTGGAAATTTATGGAAATAGAATTTTAATATTCATAGTGAAAATTTGTATCTATATAATTATATATGTGTATATATTTGTGCGAAAATTACATTTTATCAAACGTAATAATGAATTTTCAACAAAATTACATTAAACTTAGGAAATATAAGATAAAGTAAATGTAGTTCTATGTGGAAAGAATTCAAAAAGTGGAATTGTGTGGTACTTAAAGATAATGGTCCTATGAGGTAAGAAATCAAGAGATGGACTATTTGGATACTTTTGTTCTTCTAAGGTTACTTTTTGAATTTCTGTAATAATTAAACCTAGTAAACATGAAATTAAATACGTATGCCCGAGTTGGAAAAAGAATTCACGAAGGTGGACTTTGTTCACTTTTGTTGTTCAATGGTACATTTGAAATTTTTTTATAGTTATGAAACCTAAAACATGAATTTAGGAAAATATGTAGCTTTAGTTAATAAGAATCCCACATAAGAAGAGACTGTTGTAGTACTTTTTATTTAATGAAACATCGAAATTTGGGATAGTGTCCTTACGTTAATTAGAATTCGTAAGAGGGACTTTGTGGTACCTTTGGTTATTTGAATGTACTTTTGAAAGTTTTCTAAATTATGAAATTAGGGTGTATGTGAAGATGAAGTAACATAACAGGGCACTTGTGGTATCCTGTTTTGTTCTCTAGATGTATTATATGAAATTTCCTGAATATTTTAAATCTAAGAACAAGAAATTAAATATACATGGTCCTAAGGGAAAGAATTCACAAGGGCGGTCTTTATGGTATATTTTGGTTCTTCTAATGGTATTTGGATTTTTATAGTTATGAGATACTTAAAAAAAAATAAATTAATGATATGTAGTCCTAGGAAAGAAATATTTTATGGTACATTTTTTGTTTCTGAGTGGATTTTGATTTATAATAATGTTTTAATTAGAAACATGGTCCTATAAGTGAATGTTGAATTAATTCCATTAGGGGACATTGTGGTAAACTTTTTCGAATCATATGATGGTTAGTATAATTTTTAAAGAATTTGAAGTCAGGTATGTCCATGTCAAACGGATCCAATGCCATGTTGAAACATCACTTAATACGTAAGAAAATTTTTCATAAAAAATTATTTTAAATAATTATTCAATAAATTATTGTGAACCATTTGAAAACCCTTACTTTGCTGATTTAATGTTGTTTCCAAGTTTCTTTTATGGAACAGGGTGCAACATGCTTCGGTAAAATCTTTGGTAGTTTTGAAGCACTTTTTGTGCTCATTAAATGTCACTTTCATTAGCGCCTCATAGTCGCCACTGGTCTTAGCTATGGACAGTTTTGAAAAAATTACGCCTCGGTACAAAACGATGTTATTGATTTAAGTAACTCTGCCAAGCTTTCTTACCGTATGTGACATGATAACAAATGGGTGCCAAAATTTGGACACGTTGTGCTTTCTTAAGAAAGAAGTCTTTTGGGGACAAATATTCCTTTAGCATATTGGTATTTATATGATCCGAAGTATCAAATGACCTTTCCGTCTTAAACGATTGAATTTTGTAAGAATTTTTGCAGCTTTTGTTGGTCTAAATAACAATTGGAGAACAAGCTGCGAAATGCGCCAGCATCTATGTTCTTTGCCAAAACAGCTTATAATTTTTTATGAAAATTGGGCTTTAAAGTTCCGAAGTTTATATTTTTGGCTTGTAATTTTTTATTTGTATTTTTTCAGAATCAGATTGGAATCTCTTTGAACTTTAATATTTTATCGAACGTTCCCATTAACTTAAATTTCGCACCCAATAGCGAAAAGCACTGAGAAAACGAAGCTGATTTTCTACCCCAGAGTGTTTGGAATTCATTCAAATGTCGCTCTGGCCCTTTAACCCAATAGATAGGTCCCTTTTTTCTTACCGAAACTAGGTATTTACATAAATATCCAAATGTCTCCCGATAACTGTTTAAAATAACTTAGAAATGTTACGGACGACATTTAAATCTGTGACCAATATTGTAGACCTATTTTGGATTTTTGAACATTTTTAATAAATTGAAGGACGTAAATCTTTTTGTACTTTATTATATGAAATAATGGACAAATTAACGGGTTGTTATTTAAAATAAAACAGAAGTATTCTATGATAAACGTACTAACCTTAACAAATTTTAGCCGAGGGCATGCTAATAGAGAAATTTGGGCCATTGAAGCGAACTTTAAAAATGGCATTTAGGTAAAAATGTACATACAAATAGTTTTCCCAGGTGCGATGTTTAAAGATGATAAAAATCAAAAATAATACTTTATCTACTCGAAATAAAAAGTCAAAAAAATAATGGAAAATACCTTATTCCGGGACTTTTAGATAAAATTGATAACTAATATTTATTTAATATTTAATATGTAAATGGGTAAAGATATTTGGTATAATGGGAAAGGATATTACTTGAAAATAACTAAATTTTTTCATTAAATTGACAAAAAAATAAAAAATGTTAGCTTTTCAAAAAAAAAAAAAAAAAAAAAAAAAAAAAAATAATTTGAAATTGTCCTAAAAAAGAACAAATAGATGTGTATCGAAGCCTAGACGGACCAAAAGATCGACCTTCAAGGCTAAAAGGTAACATGAGGTGGTATTATTTTTTTCAAGTTTGAAAACTAAAAACATCTGTGTTTTCTTAAAAGGAAAGTTATTGGAAACCTGGATCATCATATCACGTACATAGAATTCCCATTTTCTTGACCAGAAATACCAAAAATCCTATAGGGAAAGCTTCTTTCAAAATTTACTTTTCATTGAATGTCATCCTGCGTTATAGAGAGGCCCCCCGTCAGAAGAATACTTTTGGCTCGATACCTACATATAGACTAAAAAATTAAATTAATTTTTAAGTCGAGGCCAGGTTGCAATTACAGAACATAACAAAAAAAAATTTACAATTGATAGGTGCTCGTGGCAAACCCTTTGTCTCAAACACCCCGGATTACCTGCACAATCAATTAAAAAACATAAAAAAATAATAAACTCAGACAAGAAGCAATTACTTAATAAATATGCCACCTTTTAATAAATTTTTAAAGTTCCTACTTTAGATTAATATCAACTTCATGATTTGTAGTAGTATGTTATAATGTTGTAAGGAAATCGGCAAATTATTGTAGAAAAGTTCTAGGAGCGCCTTGTTTGCAAAAACTGGACAAGGCAAGGCAAAAACTTAAGCAACTATTCCGAGAGATAACCACAACCTATTTTATATCTATATATGAAATTCTTTCTGTCATATATAGAATTTGGGGCAATTTATGAAAAAAAGGCCATACCCGAGATAGGTAACTTTGGAGGCACCCACTCCCTCCTGACCCGCTAGGGCTTGTACTCCTCTGAGCAATCTCGAAAACACCTCAGTTTATTGAGATACCTCTAACGGTTATTTAGTTAATGAATTATTTCCAAAAAAGCGTTTTGAAACCACTGTGCACTAAGAGCATGTAGTCATGAAATTTAACTCGAAAACACCTCTACTCTGACTATGCGAAATCTTCAATGATTTACAAGTTAAAGAAATACTTCCAAAAAAGTAATATTGCCGCCTTATTCATGTGTAAGTAGTGCATGGCAAGCAAAGTTTTTGCTGGCAATTTAATTTAATTGTTTCCCAAAATATTTTTCGCTATGTAATAAGATCTTAACAAATTTTTAACCTAAATTGGAATCATCCATTTAACAGAGTATTCTTTATATGATAAGTAAAAGTTCTTTTATGTTTTGGTAAATTTATTCCTTAACTAAGTTATCAAACTTCTTCTTTTAACAAATCTATCAAAAAACCTAACTTAAGTTCCCTCTAACTATAGAGAACTACTAACAAAATATGAATAAAAGAAATTATATCACAAAGGAAAGTTTTATTTTTTTTTTTCTTATGACGTTTTACAACTTTTTCGATAGCATTAATTACACCACAAGAAAAGCCTAGAGAAAAGAAAACGGTGGCCAATAGCTTAAGCAGTGGCAGTGGTGCTAACAAAGTGTTGACTTTAACTAAAAAAGTGGTTTTTAGCTTTTTTCATTCATTCATTTATTCATTCATAATTATTGTTATTACTTGTATTATTATTGTTGTTATTATTATATTTCATATTGTTGAAATTGTAATATTGTATTGTTAGAGTTGCTGTTGGTGTTGTTGTTGTTGTTGTAATTGTATTGTATTGTAAAACTTTAACCATTTCACATAGTAATATCCTGCTGTGAAATGTTTATCGTTTGTTTGTTTCTTTCTTTTTTATATTTTTCCTTTCTTTGGTTCTTTTATTACAATTTTCATTGTTGTTATTTTGCTATAATATTTAGTTTTCTTGTTATTTGTTTATTTATAATATTTATTTATTTGTTTCGTACTTTTTGGTGCGACAATAGTGTTTTTTATTTTTTCCAATTCTAGAAATGTTAACTTTTCAACCATGGATTTGGTTTTGGTATGGTATTCAGGTTGTTTCCCATTGTAGTTGCTTAAGTTTTTTTATTCATTCGTTACTTTCAGGTTAAAAGGAATAGAAAGAAAAAAAAAAACGACTTTATTAGCGGTTATTTGTCCTTTAAACTCACAACCAGTGATCCTTACCTAACAAACAAAAACAAAGTCAAAATCATTGAACCAGTTAACCATATGGCCAATACTTATGTTTAGTTAACGTGTAAAACTTATTGATGTTGTTTTTGTATTTTTTTCTATCATTATTAGTATTGTTAATATTTGTTGATTTTGTAGTAGTTGTAGTAGTAAATAGTTATTTAGTGTTGCTATTGCTGTTGTTTCTTTTTTTATTTATAGCTCTTAAATAAAAGTATTTTTCTATTGTTTCTATTGAGTTAATATGTATATGTATTTGTATGTATATTTCTTCTGCATCCGGTTAAACTTTATGATTAAATTCCCACCTTAACTTTATTGTATTAATTTATCTTACAACAATATTTGTCTAACACAAAGTATTTGTTATCTCTTTGCATGTATGTTTGTTTGTTTGTGTGTGTGTGTTTCTGTGTATATTTATGTTCATGTGTGTATATATTTTATAGTGTGAAAATGTTTATTTTGTTGTTGTTTAAATAGGTTAGGAAAATCGATTAACAATGTTAGAAAATGATTAAATCAATAGACTAAGATTAATCTTAATAATTTGTACTTCTCTTATTAATGTTGTGGGCTTTACAAATACAAATGCGAACGAAGCCACAAGGATCCTTTTTAGTTGAAATGATATATTAGGTTGGTTTATCTATTGCTGGGAGGTAGAGAAATATCTTGCTGTTTGTAGTCTTAAAATGAAGAAGAATTTATTGTTGAAATGGGCAAAAGAAAAAAAAATGATTGGGTGCAGGACAAAAATTCTATAGTGAAAAAGAAATGAATAAAAAAGAATATATTATCGTTGTGTGTCTTCATTGTTTTTGGGCACTAAATATATAAAGCTAACATTTGATTCGAAGGACCATAAAGTTGCAATCATGAACCTGATTGAATGTATAGCATTCTGTTCAAATCATATAAATAAATAAATAAATAAATAAATAAATAAATAAATAAATAAATAAATAAATAAATAAATAAATAAATAACTTCTTAACGTCTGAATGATTTTACAAAAAATTTCTCAGATGTAGCAGATCATACATCATTCGCGGATCCACGGAGAGGGAAAAAAGGGAAATTTCCCTCCCCAAAATGAAAAATCTTAATGAAAAATTTATACTAAATCNNAAAATTTAAGGAAATCGTTGTGAAAGTCATTACATTCTACTAGATCCGCGGCAAAGCAGAAGCAAAATTATGGCGGTTCAAAATAGGGTACTTCTGATATAGATTTTTTTTAAATTACTTTAATTTCAATTTTATTTTTAAGTTTAATTGTAATTGTACCCTACACCATCGTAATAGTGAAGAGTGTTATGTGTTTGAGTGATGTAATACCCTAAGATAATAATTTATACCAATTGGTTTATAATCACTTTTTAAGTCGATTTAACAATGTCCGTCCGTCCGCTTGTTTGTCCTTTTGTTCGTTTATGAAAACCTTCTAATTAAACTATAGGTCATTGCTTTGAAAGCAAATTAATGAAATTTGGCACAAAGATTTCTTATAGTCCAAGGACAAAGCCTGTTGAAATTGGTTATAGTCAATTATTCTATTATTTCACCTATCGCCCTCCATACAAATATTCAGCTAATAAGACCTCTAATAGGTATATATCCCTTAAATATAGCAATATTTTAATGAAAATTTTCATATAGATTCTATGTAAGCTTAGACAGGACCATAATAGACCATAACTTCTATATAAACCTCTCATCTGAAAATCATTTTAACGGTCATAATTAATATTAAAATGTTGACAACACAAATAAAATTTACATATAAATAATAATGTCATAATTCACCATAGCCCCCATATAAGGCCCCTTGTGACACTCAAAAGTAAAAAAACAAACAAATGTTAGCATCTACGTATTATTCTGTTGTCTAAAAAACAACAATAGGGTTGGGCTTGAACGGCTATATCTTTCTAGTTTTAATTGCAAATATACATTTTGAAATTTAAATTTTAAACAAAAAATTTTTATAAATTAAGAATATGTTTCAAAATCATTAGTTCTAGAGCTGGTGTAATCACAACCACTTCAGATTCTTTTATAACTTCCTCATAAATAGTGGCATCACA
>MINK01191741.1:1268-12799 GCA_001735545.1 Phormia regina | reverse complement strand
ATTAATTTAAAAGATATAGTTGTGAAAATCATTCTATTTTCCACCCCCAAAAGCATGAGATAGATGCGCGCCTGCATTAAACCCATACGAATGTTAGCCCGGATTCACACACAGCAATTTTTCTTGTCGCAATTCTGAGTTTATAGGGGAGAAAGAGAGGAGAAAAGAATATTGAACTTGTACATTCTTTTAACCTATCTCGTCTACAAAGTTAGAATTGCGCCAAGAAAAATTACTGTGTGTGAATCCCGATTCAAGCTGATATTCCACACAAATAGGTTTAATTAAGTTCAATGAGAATCGCTATATAAAATCACTTCCGGGAATCGCTCTAAAGTGCATAAAATCATTTAGATGTTAGTACCAATGCATTTCATATTTGTATATATATTATTTTATATTTAGTAAAAATGTCGGCCTACAATAGGCCACAGGTGTAAGTTTTACATAATAAAAATTAAAAATGATTTTAGTGTCGGTTTAAAACAAAAAACTATCTGTGATAAATATTCAATTACGTGGAAAATTGTCTTTTAGTTAAAATTGCCATTTAAAGTATAAACAATTTTAATGTAAAATTTCGTATGTACATATGTGCAAAATTGCATTTTAGTGTAAAAATTTCATTTTCATGTGAAATTTCCCTGTTAGTGTAAAATTTCATTTCTAATTTTATTTTAGAAATTTCCATTTTAGTGCAAAAATTACATTTGATGTAAAATTTAAAATTTAGTGTAAAATTGTGCAAATTTAAATTTTTATCTTTTGTTTTTTTAGTAAAAATTTGCAAAATTTCTATTTTAGTGGTAAAACTCTTTATATTAGTTTAAAATATTAATTTTAAGTAGATAAAATTAATTATTAGTGTAAAATTTTAAATTTTAATTTAGATTTTGCAATTTAAAAGTGTAAAATTACATTTAACTATAAATTTTATTTCAGATTAAAGTATGGATTTTTTTATAAATTTTAAATTATTTGTAATATTTAAGCCATTTTAATGTAATTATTTAACATTTTATCCTTTAATGTTATTTTTTATTAAAAAATGTATTTTAAAAGGAGAAAAGTTGCTTTTACTGTACTTTTATGTTTTAAGACTTTATTCTTTTAAGTAACCTTTTCTATTTAAGTAAATTCTAGTTGAAATAAATTTTGTTTTATGTAAATTTTAACTTATTATTATTATCTCGCTTAACGTATCTTTATCATTAGAAGTGTGTAGTTTTTTAGTATAGGTAGTTCACATTTGTGTAAAAATTTATAATTTAAAGAGTAAAAATTCTAATGTTTTTGATCCCAATAATTTTCAATATAAATTTTACACTTTTGGTTCTCCTATATTGGAAATTGTGTAAAATTAAATTAAAAGTCAATTTATTTAATAAAAAAGTGCAATTTGTAGTTATGATATTTTATGTAAGTCATGTGAAATCTACATTTATATTTGTATTTGTTATATAATTGAATTTATATAATATGATATAATTGCTGAACAAACTTATTGTATGTATAAATATTTTTACCTCATAATAGATATCAAAGTTTTTCATGCGCCATTGGTGCTAATCTAAAAGGTACGCAATCCTATTTATGAAAAATCATGTTTAAAGTCAAGATTTTATTAAAATATGCCAAGCTGCGTGAACTTCGTCTCTGGCGACAGTTCTTTATCATGAATATTCCCAATACCATTATATTAAAAAAAAAAAACGAACAATCATCTTACAAAATTTTGTTACATTTGGCTTGTGCTACCATTAAATATTTGATTAGTTTTTTTATACCTTTTTGCAATTCACTTGATTTATTACATTTAATCCCAAAAGTTTTTTTTTTCACTTAATTCATTGGCAGTTCTTTGATGGGCTCTTGCCACCAGTTAATTGTTTTTAATCTTACCACAATATACTTGTTGCAAATAATTACCCTGTATAAAATTTCCTAAGCAGTGAACAGACGCTGCTTTCTCTCTTTTTTTCCCTAATTGGTTTTTGTTAATTTTTATAGCCAGCAACCTTAGTTAGTTACCATACAGATGGTTGTTTGGCTTTAATACACACAACTAAAATCATCAAAAATTTACATAATAAAAACGGAACAGCGAATATTAATCCATAAAAATCTTAGCAAATACATTATCAGTCATAAGGAAGTCTTGAGTATTCTAGAGCACAAGAAAGGGAAGGGAAATAAAAAAAAAAAAAAAAAAGTAACAACAACCCCTTGCAGTAATGTATAAGAGAACTTAAAAAACAACAAGACATAAATGCTAAAAACGGAAAACAACACTAGGGATTTTTTGTGTTGTTTTGTTGATTTTTTTTTTTTTTTTTTTTTTGTTTTTCAAACTTTATTTTAGTTGCCATGGTTTGGTTGTAAAGACAATTGTAAAAAACACATACATACGTTATGTTTTCCTAATAAATGTATTGGAGTAGTGAGTATACGTAAAACTAACAATATAAAAAATAAAAAAAAAAAAAAAGAAAATCAAAAAAAGTTAAGAAAGAAACCTTTCTATAATAAAGAAATTAATATAAGTTCAGTGTCCTTTAAAGGAACAACTGGCCAAGAAAGTAAAAAAAAATCAAATAATGAAAAACAAACAACAACTGTTAAGAAACAAACATAAAGACTTTTTAAATTGCTGCTGCTGCAGCTGCTCACTTGATAGTGCATGTACCGTTTGATACATCAAAGCAGCTTAACACGTTCAGAAATTTATACAACAACAACAATAAACACTAAAGCTTAACATATTTTTCTTGTTTTCAGCTTTCTTTGTTTATATAATATTAATCAAAAGAAAAACTAAATTACAGAAATTATAAGTATTTTTTGTTGGTAGTAACGGGAAGAGGGGGGAAGATAAAATATAAGAAATATTTTTTAGTAATAAAAAATTGTCTTGATTTTTTTTTTATTGTTATAAAGTTGCCACTTTTTATTTATACATTTTAAGATTTTGTGTAATATTTTAAATTTGTTAAAATTTTTTAAAAAATTTTACTTTTTAATATAAAATATAAAATAAAATTTTATATAAAATAGAAATTTGTGTAATGTAAGTTTCATGTTTTATGGCAAATTTTAGAATTTATATATTTAATACATTTTAATGTAAATTTGTACCATGTAGTAAAATTTACAATTTTAGTGTAAACTTTCCAATTTAATTTACTTTAGTGCAAAATATATATAAAATAAAATTTTTGGGTAACATTTATATTTAAAGTGCAAATTTACACTTTAGTGTAAAATTTATTTCAGTTAAAATTATAATTTAATGTAAAATTTACATTTAAATAAAATTTTGTATAAAATTTAGATTTTTGTGTAAAATTACATTTTAAGTGTCAAATTGTACATGTTTACGTGTAAAATTTACATTTTAGTGTCAAATTTACATTTTAGTGTCAAATTAGTACATTTTAGTGTAAAATTTACATTTAGTGTAAAATTTAAATTTTAGTTTTGTAATGTTTTATATTTGAATGTAAAAGTAAAATTTTATTATAAAATTTACATTTTAGTTGTAATAATTCAATGTGTAAAATTTCATTGCAAAATTTACATTTTAGTGTAAAAATTATTTATTACAAACTAAAATTTATATATTAGTGTCAAATAGAGTTCGAATAAAATATATAATATTTTCACGTAATGGTCAAATCGTACATTTATTCAATGGTGAAAAATCATTTTTATGTAAAATTTACATTTTTCTCATAAATTTTCCATTTAATTATCAATTTTACAATTTTAATATAAATATTAGATTTTTAGTGTTAAATTATTACACTGAATATATAACCATTTTTTTAGTGTTAAATTATACCATTTTAGTGTAAAATTTACAATTTGAATGTATAAAAATATACAATATATGTTAAAAAATTAGTTTCATAAAAAAACTTTTATTTATTGCAAATAAATTTAAGTAAATGTAAATTTACAACAGAATAATTTTAATTTGATGTAAAGTTAACGTTAATGTTGAAGATGTATATTAATTCTAGTTTAAATTTAAATGTAAAATTTACCTTTTAGTATACATATTTTACATTTTTAGTATAATAATTTATTAATTTAGAAATTAATAATAAATTACATTGACTTTAAGTTTATATTAATGTAAATTTTAGTTTAATAAAAAATACATTTTTATTTAATATAAAATTTTACGTTTAATGTTGAAAATGCATTTAAATGTAAAAATAAACATTTTCTCATTTTTAGTGTAAGAATTAACACTATCATATATTATAGCATTTTATAGTGTAAAATAAAACATGTTAAGTGTAAAATGTTACATTGATGTATTGAAATGTAATATATAATTAAAATTTTGTTGTATAAAAAATTTATGTGTAATGAAATGCAAATTTACAGATAATTGATGTAAGTAAAGTTTTGTGGAACAATTTTCATTTTGACGGGTAAAAGCTCTAAGATCAATGCTATAAAATCTTATGTTCAATCTAATTTTTAGATTTTAATGTAAAAATTTACATTTTAATTAGAATTTACATTTTAATCTAAAATTTACATTTAATGTAAGAATTTACATTTTAATGTAAAATTTACATTTAATTAGAATTTACATTTTAATGTATTATTAATCTTAATGTAAGAATTTACATTTTATGTAAAATTTTATTTTAATGTAAATTTACATTTTAATGCGAAATTTATATTTTAATGTAAAACTTAATATTTAGAGAGTAAAAATTAATTTTAATTAAAATTAATGTTATTATTACTTTAATTAATATTATGTATTCTTAATTTACAATTAATAATCAAATTTAGATTTTTATATAAATTAAAATATAAATTTAACATTTGGTCTAATAGTTTTTCTTTTAAGAGGGATTTTTGAAGTAAAAATGTTGTAACCACAATTAAAAAATAAAAGAAAAAAAATCATTTTATTTCAAATTATTTAAAATTTTTTGTACAGGAATCCAGAGATATTCTAAAGAGAAGTTAAAAAGAATGTCGCCGAGTATATTTAAGTAAGAGAGAGTTAGACCAACTGCAAGCGTTTTTAGAGTTAAAAGAATTTTTTATTTTATATTGTTTATATTATTTTTTTAATAAATTAAACATTAAATTTTTGGTGATTATTGTTCAGCAAAGTTTGTCAACATCTCGGAGTGACCAAGGATTTTGGATGGTCCCACTCTCGCTCTCTAAAACATGTCCTGCTTCCAAATCAAGTTTGAAATAGGCCCTCAAGGATTGTCTAGTTTACTTAATTTTATCGAATACATCAGCAATTCTAGAGTTACAGGAATTATTTATAAGAAAATTGTTTTGAAACCACTGTGCGTTTATAATGTAAAGCTATACATCACATTTATTAACTAGTTATTTTTTTTTGGAAAAAGAAAATAAGGGTCAAACGTGATTAGGTAGGTATATGATATCTGTTATTAAAAATATAAGCAAAAAAATAATTTTATATCGAAAATGGAGAAGTTAAAGAATGTTTTATATAGTAGTTACTTCAATTTTGGTCAAATATTTGACAAGTGTCTGAATTATTTTTTTAACAATTTATATTTTACTACATAGAAATTCATTTAAATTATTTATTTATTTATTTCTATCTTAAATTTTGATTTTATTTTTAATTTCTTAATTAGAATTTAAAACAAATAATAATTTTTTAGAAGCCATAAAAAAATTCCATAAGTTGAATTTTATTTAAATCAAATATTTTCTTTAACTCAACTGAAATCCATAAAACAAATTTCCTGTAAGCTTTAAGCTTTTGCTTGGGTTTTCCATTTAATTTTCTACTTTTTTTCTTCATCTTTTAAATAAGATCAAGAGTTTAAATGTTTTAATTACTGTGATTCAGTTCATATCAAATTATTTGCTACTTTTCTATTTTGTCCTTTTTTCTATTTGTTTTGTTTGGGTGTTAATATACGATTTGAAAATTAGCAATTTTCGTAATTTGATTTTTTATTAAGCTTCCTTTTATGGCGTCAACAACAATAAAAGGGAAGAACTTGAATAGTAGATGAAAATAAAAAAACGAAGTAAAAGCGCATCTGTTAAAATGAAAATATATAAGAGGAGTATATTATAAATAATATACTTCAGATGATCCTTAGTGGCTAAAGTTGCCCTTTAGGCCACACCAATCACATGCATGACAGACAGACGGACAGACAAACAGAAATTTTCAGACTGCTGCAGCAAAAATAATGATGAAGGTTTGTTTTATGTCAACATTAAAGTTAAATAATCAAAATATCAGGTGTTTTTGATTTCTTCACATGTTTGTTTCCCAATTTTAAAATACTCAAATGTAAAAATTTTTATTTGCGGTATATTATATATTAGGTGAAGCTACCTCCGCAGGAGATAAATTTAATTACTCATTAATGTTTACAGCTTAATAAAGTATAAGCATAATTATTGATTTGTTATTAAAAAATTATGAAATTCCATAAATAACATATAAAATGTTGGGTTTTTATAAAATTTAAAGTATATTTTTTGTTACATTAAAATGCACAGGGGTTTTAGGAAATATAATCAAATGCGAATATTTTCTATTTTTTAACTATTCGAAATAGTTTTTTTATTATCTATTTAACTTATCTTATTGCTCCTTCTTTTTCGTGTCTCTTTTTAGGTTGTTCAGACTAGTATCTATGGTTATGAAATTATTTCTTTATGGCAGATAAAATACTTTAAATTTATTTGTAATTTTACTTTTATTGTGTTTGCGGTTTAATTGCTCTGTCTTTAATAATGTGTCGGACAGTAAGTTGTAAATCTTTGTAATTTTATTCTAAACAATTTTTATTTGGGTTTTGGTATTGTAAAAATTAAACAACTTTATTTAAGTCTAATAGTGCAAATGTCATTATCAAACACCTAATTCCCATAAGTTATTGTTGTTGTGTTGTTATTTTGGTCAGCTTCTAAGATTTGATGTTTGCGTGGAAATGTGTATTACACATTAGTGTTTATGTAATTGCTATTCTTATCTTATTACTGCGTAGGCATATAATTTGAAACCCCTTAATAATGACACGTAAAAAAGAAAACATGGTTATAGCTTGATCAATACAACTATTCCAATGTTTTATGATAATAATCTTTCATTGTTTTTAATATAACCACATGTTCATGATAGTGTATACACTTCATAAAGAAAAAACACATGATTAGAGGCATGATCATTACAACTTCTAAATGTTTATATACGAATATTTCATTGAATTTAATAATACCATGTCCTGATAGCAATGTTTTAAGTTTCAGTTTTAATAATAATAGATGATTGTGAAATTTGTGTAGGAAATCATATACTTATAAAAATTCAATATTTAGTGCGAATATCCACCATGTGAGTTAATTTTACAAATATTGTATAGGTAGATTCTACACCATTAAGTCAACATATTTATTTACTTTTAGCATATTTTGGTTCTATATGGGGTGAGGAGAAATTTCAGAAGTTTCACCATATGCATGTGAAAAAATATGGATAAAGCATTGGATCAACTTACAGACTATTCAATGTATTATATAGTTATGTGTTCATTGATTTAATAAAACCTACGGTTTCATGTGGCGAACGGATAATATATAGTATGTTTTTATAATATTAATATGAAGAATATATCCGAAATCAAAGGATTTTAATATGGTTGACTGCAATAATAATTAATATTTTCATATGAAACAATATTAATACGAAAAATTCAAAATCATTTAGTCAAATTCCTAAAACGAATTAAGTTAATTTTTAAACCATTCAGTTAATTTATAATATTGCTACATTCACAACCATTAGAGCCAATATTTTTGTTTGTTTTTTAATAAACAAATGACCAATGGGAATTATAAGCGTGAGGTAAAAATGGAATTATATAGTATGAAAAATTAGTTAATATATATGATAAGGTGGGGATTATTAAATACTTATGATGAGAATGATAACATCATATATTACAATATAGTTGTTATGAAAATTATGGGAATATACTACAGTATACTGAATAGGTAAAATTACTAAAGTATGGTTACTGAAACGTTTGACAAAAGGTTTTTAATTTGTACTTGGTAGGGAACATATATTGGTTAAAAAGCTTTAGTATATTAAATGTTTTCGTTTTAACAGAAAATTTTGCAATGGTAACTTTTGAGTTGGGATTATACATATGATAAAATAGAATTATTATACATGAATAAATTAGTCTATAGCATATTTCTACAAATGGTATTAGTTTAATTAAATAAAATCATTGTAAATCTTTAGCGATATATTTAAAAAATTTAGACGAAATATTATTAGATCTGGGTCTAATTAAAGTGATGAAAAATGTAGCATATAACTGGAATAGTCTGTTGAAATGTAAGTTAATATTTACAACCATAGTGACGTTGCTTCGCTTAATTGTATGATTACTGAACCATGATCTGATTCGGTTCTACGTGTACTATATAGTAAGATGGGAATATTTTCAGCGTTTTTAGGTTTTTCATAAAAGTAATTCCAGTGTCCAAGATACGGACAGAATCGGGTTTTAACAGTGTACATTTAAGTGCAAATGAGAATTTAGTTACAAGCAGTTGATACGATGAAATTCAGAACAATGTTCACTTTGTTTGGGTCAGGAAATTATGATACGTATAAAAGAACGAAAAAACTTTAACAGAATGCAATGCCTATTTAACTTCAGTTAAATATAACATAATGAGATCTCTAGTTGTGAATGAATGTCAGATTATCAAGTTGGGAGGCTTATTTAGTGTTAGGAGTTGTGGCACAATAATAAATGCAGATATTATTAATAACATCCAGTTATTAGAAAATAATAAACTTTAATTTTGTGTGCTAATTTTAAAAACAAGGACTTTAAAAATTACACATATATAGGGATAATGCAACAATACCACTTAGATTTGCCGAAAAACTTATTTTAAAATATTAAATATACTCTACTTCCATGGCTTATGCAAAATTTCAATGTTGGACACTCATGTTAGTTCAGAAAATTATGCAAACAAAATTATGAATTAACAAGGAAGCTAAATTTTGTATATAAATATTAATATTTTTCGGAATATTTTAGTATTTTTTAAAGATCTGCTCATGAAAATATATGGGGTATTCACGACGGCCGTGATAAAGTCATATAATCATGAAAATAATAACATCGAAAAAAATATGACGTGCTTATAACAACCCTCATAAGTAAGTGTTTGCGAATATTCAATGGCGGTAAACTTCTAAATTTAGCACCGGCTCGAAAGAGTTTTCCCCTTTTCGACTTTGATTTACACCGTTTAGTTATGACAAAACAATAAATACATCGTAAAAGGTCTTATAATTTTAGGACCTTTTTCTTTGAAGCACAACAATTTTATGACAATAAGACTTGATAGCACACCATGTGAATACCGCAATAATTTCAAAATAATTCTTGTAGATTTTTTTACATACAAAACATGATTTTGCTTTAAAACACTTAAGGCTCCAACTTAAAAGTTGGCACAAATATAGAGAAGTGTTTCATTAACAATATATGATTTTTTTTAAAATACCGTTTTTTGAGTTATTAAGCTTTAATCTTTATATTACAATTTTGACCTTTGAACTTTCGAAGTATATAAATGTTTCACTTGTCCTTTTAGAGTCCATCAGTTTTGTGATTAAATGAAATAAAAACTAAGAAATGTACAATGAATATTTTAGAAGTTATAAGCAATAAAGAGTGATCACTTTTGAAAAAAATTAAATTGTCTTTTGATTTCTGAAACATTATATATTTGACCGGGAGGATTCTTTACTCAGAAAAATTGTAATTTGAGTAACATTTGCAATACTCAAAAATCTGTAGCGAATTTCATTGTAATCAGAGATATCAAATACAAAAGTTTTTTTTTTTTTTCCATTTTGATATGGAATTACTTATAAACACTGCCTTAGAAACATCAGATGTTTTTTAGAACGTTGAAGCTATCTGAAAAAATAAAAAACAAAAAATATATTAAAATTTTTATTTAAAAAATTCAATAAATTTAAACTGAATTAGAATATTATTTCCATATTTTCTATATTCTTACCGGCCGGTATAATAAGACTTTAAAGTTATTTACATTACACACATATTTCATACAGATTTTGACGGCAACTGCATATATACGAAAATAAACAATAATTCCGTTTTTCTAACTAACTATTACTTAATATAGACAAAATCTTAATGGCATTTATATCATTTGGTAGTGCGAATAATTTTCATTATAAATTTCTATCAACAGCATTTACTCATACATATACATATTCTTACTAATTTCTTTATGCATACTATATGTTTTCTATCTAAGTATGTGTATTACAACAACAAAATACACAATTTACATTAAAATTCATATTAATTGTTGAGTTACTCCTTAAACTCACTCTCTCTTCAATTGGCTTAAATTAATTTCATATAACATTTTTATTAAAATGCAAACTGTCATTGGTCAAAACTTCTACCAAACTAACAAGTTTTTTGTAGACTTTTATATGAATATATATACACACATACATATACATTTTTGTGGAATAACTAGAGATCTATTTAAATAGTAATGGATTTAAAAAAAAAAATAATAATAAAAAAGATTGTATAAGCTATAATAAAAAGTGAAGTAGATAAATGATTTAAAATAGGACTAATTCTTATATGTTTTTGGAAAAAAGAGGGTAAAGGAATTATTTTCAATTTAGATTGTGGTCAGAAGCTACATTATAAAGGAGAAATTTTTAATAAATTTAGTAATTAATTTTAAATTATAATTTAGGATTTATTTTTGTTACCATTAAAAGTTCATGTTGATTTCAATAGCATTAATTGAAGGATTAATTAAAATATATTTTAATAAAATATTGCTCTTAACTAAGGAGTTTTTAAAAACTATATATAAAGCCACAAAAAATATAGGTCAAAGACTCACTTTAGAATAATTTTTTAAAGCTGTCCGCCTGTCTATGTAAATCATGCGTCTCGCATACAAAGCCTCTTCACATAAATCTTTAGATCTTGGATTTTAAGATTTAGGTGCTTAACTTTCAAAATTTCTTTAAGGTTCAGTGATAGACCTTCAAAATTGTTTAAAAATTTTTTAGGATTTAAATGTACAAACATTTTAAGATAACTCTTATAAGTCTAAAAAAATAATACATTTTAGAAGATCCAGTGAAAAGGCTTCTTTGAATTTTTACCAGCCATTTTCCCATAAGACTTTGTCCATCCAAATTATTACCAAAATTTATTATGGAATATTTTAATAATTTATTTTACTTATAAAATGAATAACATAATGAAAACTGAACCATTTCGCCTTGATACTATGCTTTTTTCTCGTATAATGAGCTACTACGAATTTTGTCAAAACAAAACTCAAAATATTATTTTGAGGACTTGTCTTGAGAGATTTATAATAGCTGATAGGGAACTGAAAATTAATTTTAAAAATTCTTTAATTACATCTTCCATAATTAG
>MINK01191730.1:2262-13612 GCA_001735545.1 Phormia regina | reverse complement strand
TGAAGTTACGTCTTTTCGTATTGTGTTTGTTTTATTTTCCTTTCAGAGTAACTTTTTTTCGTAAAATATTAAAAGTACTACTAAATTGTTTCAACGTATATACAACCAAGTAAATGAACAAATAAAATTAAAATAATTAAAAAATAAAAATATTTTTGATTTTTTTTAGGACACAAAATCGTCATTTATGGATAACAAATACATCAAAATGAATAACAAACATTATTAAGGAACTTTTGCAATGTCCTTGCGAGCATTTTTCTCAATTTTCTTTAAAAAATTCAACCAGTCGAAAGCAAAATAAAAGGTGACTGATTTTGACATTTTTGTTCTTATCGTTCGAAATGCAGAAACCCAATTTTATATGAAAAACCTTACATTTTCGTTCGACTTGTCGTTCGACTCATTGTTCGCATAGAAGTGAGTTAGAGAAACCCAAATCAGTTTTCTTTCGTTTAAAAGGCGTAGGAAAAGCATTCGTTCGACATAGAGAAACAGGCTATTAATTTTAATTTTAAAAATTTTCCAAAAATCGTTTTAAAATGATTTTTTATGACATTTCAAATTATAGTAAAATTTTTTACAGGACATTTGTTACAGGCTATTGGAAGTGACTCTCAAATCATCAAATTTTAGTCTCATATCAATTTCCGGTACAAAAAATAAAGGTCAAAGTTCAAAGGTCAAACTTAGTTGTTTAATAATATAAATATTATAACTCTAAAGCGGAATTTTTAAAAATCTTAAAAAATATATATAATGTTGACATAATCCTTTTCCCTACTCATGTAAAATTTCATGTTGGATACTCATTTATTTTAGAAGTTATTGCCATAATAATGATATATAGTTTAAATCGAAAGTTCAAAGGTCAAGGTTATAAAAAATTTTAAAATTATTTTAAAAATTATAGAATGTTAATACAATTCTTTTATGTTGAGTTTAAAAAAAAAACATAATTAAAAATAACGTTTTGACCTTTGAACTTTCGAGGTAACTAAATTTCAATTACGATATTTTAAAGTCAATATCATTTTCTACTAAATAAAGTAAAAATTAGAAATCTACAATTTGGAAAAAATATGGTTCAGGTGACTATAAACTAAGAGCAACATACTATGATTGTAATATATGATTACAGATTACAATAAGTATATTTGTAAGTCATCATTATTATGATTGCATTTAATAATTTATTAGTAAATTTTATAAACCTACTAATGATTTTTAGTAAAATGTATAATCTTTTCTTAATTCAGTGCCACCATGTTTTTATTATTTAATGATCTAATGTTATCAACTAATTTTATCATATATAATCCAATTTAAACATATTTATATTTCCAAGTTATCATATTTCATTTTATAATTTATATTAACTAATTTCATCATATATATTATCCTTTCTTATCGTAAATAAAATTATATTTTATTATATATATGGAGTAATTTTATCATACATATAATCCAATGTATTCATATTTATATTTTCTTCTACCACGATATGTTGTATATTCATCAATTTATTTTCTTCATATATGAACTAAATGAGAATTAATATTCTAAGAAATTACTGGACTGATACACAAGAATTTGTATTCAAATGTTATTAAAGCAAATAGAAAAAGTTGTATTAATGGTTCTAGAATTAAACAAATTTGCAAAATTAACTGAATGGCTGTAGAATTAGCTTATTAATTGAAGAATTAACTTAATGTTTAGATTTTTTATAAATATGATTTCATACAAAAATATTTATAAATAAATCAACCATATTAACATTTTGATTGTAGCTAATCATTAAATGATTAAACAGATCATAAACGTTGCTATCATGAACTGCTATATAAACATTGAATGGTTGTGGTGATCATGCAGACAAAACTATTTATAGGTCTCATTTTTATCAATTACAATTTTCAAATTGCAAGCTTTATGTACTAGTATTTTACTTAAAGAAAAAAGTTTTCATCTTAAAAATTTTCGACCTGCAAAAAATGTTAATCATTATTGATCAGTCAAATGTATATTTACCATAAAATTTTCTTATAAATCTTAAGCATCTAGGTTTTGATTTCCTATTAATTTTTAATATTTTAATAGATACTTTAAAATTCATAGCCTTTCACAGCCAATAAATCACAAAAAAAGAAAAAAAAATTTTTTTTGACAAACTCTAATCATTTCGATAACAAAATATTTTTTTATTATTATTTATTAAATATAATCACTTACAATGTCTGCCTCAAACATTTATGAAGGCAACATGATTACACAATTATGTTATTTTTTTTATATTTTATATATAAATAATAAAAATACCAATAAATTCTTTAAAAAAATTCTAGAAAATTATTATCAATTACAAAAATTTTCATCCACACGTTTGTCGATTAAGAAAAAAATCAATACAAACACACTTTTCACAGTATGTGTGTGTGTATATATACCAAACAAACAAACAAAAAATAAAACAGCTGACTGACTGACTACACACACACATACTCATATTTCTAGGTACATGCAACAAAAAAAATTCAATTTTATTAAAAAAAAAAAATGAAATGAAGGAAAATATATTTCCTAGAAAAAATAAATAAAAATTCAGAGCTTTTCACAGTTTAATGGAATACTTGTACAGCAGCCACCTACAACCATCTTAACCGATACCCAACCAGACAGATATTACAACAAATAAGTAGAAAATAAAAAAAAAACGAAAATTAAAAAAGAAAAAAATATATAAATTTTGTTGTTGTTTGAACTTTTTTTCTTTTCTTGAAAATTTGTCAGTCAGTCAGCAACAAGATAAACACAATTCAACTGGAGGTAGGTCAGGAAGTATCACATGCAAAAAAAAGAAAAAAAAAACGAAGGATAACAGCGACTCAAAGAAAATAAAGAAAAATACAAAACAACAAGGATACATACGCACAATATCAGACAAAATACAACAACTATAACAATATTATTAAAAAAAAAGAAAACAAATCCTGATGGGAGAGTAACAAGAAAACTGAATGAATAAAGTCTACTTAAGTATGTGTACCAAGTGTTAAAACAACCATGGCAACATGTACGAAATAATCATTGAAACCAAAATAAATTTTAGCACCAATACTCACTTTTGTATTTTTTATATTAAAGTCACCTTAAACATATACATACATACATACATGTGTAAGTACATCACACATGGATGAATGGAATTAGACCAAGTTGTTTATCATCGAAGGATATAATAAATACATAGTAGTTTCTAGAGAACACCAAATAAACATGATGCGATAATATTGTTAAGCTTTAATAGGTTAGTGTGACAAAGATTAAAAGTAACTTAAATTCTATGCTACACTAAACATTTACCTGCTGCATAGGTTCGTAAAAGCTTTGAAACTAATAATAATTTTAATTAATTTTAAAATAACTGCACCATTTTGCTTTATTATAAATTATCTCTGTTCACTTTATTATATATCACACTGTATGCCAGCTTATAATCCATACAAAATCTATGTATATATCTAGATATGTATAACTAAATATATATATATATATATTAATATGTATTTCAAAATGTTTAATTTATCAGCTATAAATTTTCTACAAATAATCATTGGATATTAAATTTGTTTTGTTTTATTTTATTTCTATTTCTTTTGTCAGTATAATCTTGCATGTTGCAGATTAATAACGTCCTTCAATGAGTTTTATTTTCAATTCTAAGACAAATCATTGTCTTTTTTTTTATTTTTTTGAAGATGCCAAAATAATATAAGATAAATTTCATTTAAATTGCTATTTGGAAATACACATGCTTATTACACGCATACACATTTACCGCACACATCCTACTAATGCCCCATATTAAAAGCAACCTGTTGAAATTGCTGTGTGGTAAAGGAAACATCATCATTCCTAGGTCATAAGAATACAAACTTGTTACTATATATTTGTATTGTTATTGTGTTATTTTTGCTACTGTAATAGAACAATAAGAAAGAATCTGTAGAGATGAAGAATGAAAAAATACAAAAAAAAAAAAAGTGAAAACAACAATGAACAGACATAAAAATCCTTTTGTTATCCTTAAGATACCAAGAAAATTTTCTTATTGTTCTAGACCATCGTCATTATTATCATCAGTATTATAAAGTGGGTGTATCAGTTTTCTGTTATTTTTGGTAAGGTTTTTTGAGTTGTTGTTTTTAGTTACAGTGGCTGGAAAAAGTTATTGAACATATTATAAAGTTTGTATTTGTTAAACACTTTTTGTTTAAGATCAATTAAATGAGATGAAACTTAATACATATGTTTACGTCCAGTGTAGGCCATACGAAAATATGTATATTTGGGTGTCGAATTGGAGCCGTTTTTTGTGATGAATTTGGATACTTTGAATGCTTTTTGGTTGACACTATTTAGGATATTTTTGAACATCGAAATGGAGGAAAGTGTAGCTCCATTTTATGTTTAAAAAATAATAGAAATTTACGTATTTCTGTTTTAAAATTTTTATTTTTTTTATTCAGCTTTAATTTTAAACTTCGATCATATGCTTTTTAAAGTAAGACGTCAACTAAATACCAAAGTTTTATTCACATTTTTCGAAAAATCGAAATTAATGTAATTTGTTTTTCTCTCCAGAAAATAGTAAATAAAAATATTGTAATGAAATTACAGGTTTGCAATTTTGAACATAACACAAGGAAATTTGTTACACAGGTTTCTTATAGTTCAAGGTGAAAGACTACCAAAATCAATTATATATTTTTTAAAAAGGCCTGGAAAAAAATATTTTTTTTCTTAAATTCCCATCATTTCCAAATACTTTTTCAATACTTGGTTGAAGATCTTTTCATGTTTATAACCTCGTGACAACGGGGATTCATAGATTCCACAAGATTCGCACATACCTTGGGCGGACCCGGTTTCTTGATTTTGTTTCCCACAATTCTTATTTATTTTTTTTTATTTAAAGCTACCAATTTTATTTTTAAGGATTCTCCCCAGAGAGTCCGCTGATTGGGATGGCCACTCCCTTACAGGTATCTCATTCTGCTGAAACCACGATTAGACACTTCTATCCTTCATGAATTCTCATTTTAGTGGCATTTTATCCTCAGCAAATGGAAACATTTTATTCTGGAAAATATCTATCTAGTCAGCAGCATTAATTTTTTCTCTCAATCCAAACAATTGGACCAACTCCAGAAGCCGAAAATCATTCACATATCATTATAGACCAACCACCGTGTTTGACGGTTTTTGGTATATTTAAGATCAAATTCAGGACGACGTACAAATGATTTTCTGTCAGATCTAAATAAATTGATTTTTGTTTCGTCTGACCACAATTCGTTGTTCTAGTTTTTACGGCACAGGTCTCGTCTGGCAAATTCCAACTTTTTTTGTATGTTTTTCTTGCTCAACAGTGGTACTTTCTCTGAATACGTTCCATTAATCCGACTTCCTGTTGGACTTGTCATTGAAGCACACAATTCATTTTTAAGGCTATTTCATGATAAAAACGGAGTTATTTTTGGAAAGTCGAACTAAACGTTGGTCAAAACGACCTGATGTTTTACGCTTTCTACCACTAGTTTCATGACTTTTTTGGATTGAATGGCATTGAATACTTTAGTTTTAGAACACTTACATTTTCTAATTGATAACCCAATCGAATTTAATTTAAGAATAATTTTTTTCTAATTCCGTACAATAAACACCACGACTGATTTTCAAATTTATTTACTGAAGACATAAATCGTAAACACGAAACCAATATGATTAAATTAATTACTTAAATTTTGCTTTGCGGATTTATATGTTTATGTTGAAATTAATATTTTTTATGATAATTTTTTGTAGTGCGTCCCTATTATTTTTTCCAATTGGAACAACTTCACTGATTTTTTTGCAAATAAATATAAAATAAAAGCGCAAAAGGGAAAAAGTAAACAAATAATGAAATTTCGTTATTTTAGGAACAGTTAAATAGCAGGACCCAGAAAAAAAATTAATATAAAGACATTGTTTGCATTAGGCTTTGTCCTTGTGCAAAAAAAAGAATCATTTCTAATCAAATTATCTTTAAAATTGCGACCTGTACTTTGCGCAAAAGCTTTACATGGACAGCCAACCCAGACCAGACGGACGAACTGAGTTTAACACGGATCCTGCTCATGCTTTTGAGAGGAAGAAAATAGAATGATTTTCACAATTCATTCCTTAATTTTTATGATTTAGTACAAATTTTGCATTAAGATTTTTCATTTTGGGGAGGGAAATTTCCCTTTTTCCCTCCCCGTGGATCCGCGCCTGCTTAAACGGTATAATAATAGACTATCTTTCGGGAATCGTTCAAAAGTAAATAAATTCATATGTTTTATTTTATAAAAGAAGAAAAAACTCGCCCAACATACAAATAATTTTTTTCTTTGAACTTATTTCGGAATATATGAAGAATTTAATAATATTCCCGAAAATAACATATCTATATAATTAATAGGCAAACAGAATTTTTGTAATCCCTTTTACGCTCACACCAAACATTCGATTTAAATAAAAAATATGCCGTTGGAAAGGCATCTTCTGATAGCTGTATAAAATATATATTCGCTCTTAACTTTTCTGTATAAGTACGATAGGGTAGCGGAGCATCCCAAGTATAATCTCGTATAGTATTATTATGCACACATAAGTTTTATAAAAGTAGTATTGGAACTAAACCCGGATTATTTAAAAACTGGTTACCAGTATTGGAACTTTTCTCCCTAGAAAGTATTTGACTTTTGTCAAAACTTTCTGTTTAATTTTATTACATTTCATTACACTCCAATTTTTAAGTTTTTGGGTAAAGGTTATAATTATAATAGCAAACTGTATAATTAGCTATAACTTATTTTACTGCCAAAAGCAAAACTCATATAAAAACTATTCTATAACAACAACAACAGCAAAGAATATTTTCAACAATCATACACAAAAACACATATATAATACAAGTGAAAGAAAAATATCCTTAAAAATAATCAACTATTAAACAATTTGTCTTAATATCTAATGTTCTGTCAAGAAGTTTTTCTGCAATTTTCTTTTCTTTTTTTGCCATTGTCTGTTAAGACCGATTGTCTGTAAAGTCTTTAGATATTATCGAATAAATACATACATATGTAAGTATATATACGTCTGAGAATAAATATATATATGTAAGTATGTGAGTGAGTGTGTTAGACTATTTAATAAAATGTGTGAGGTTTAGGTAGTGTGACCTTAAACCCCAAAAAGACATCATGTATGTTATAGTCCAACTTACAAAAACAAAAATTATAACTTAAGTCTTACAGGTGGTTTTTTGGTTTAAAAATAAAATTACAAAGAAAAAAAAAAAAAGAAAACAAAATGGAGAGCCTGTTGCTGACCAAAAGTTGAGACACACATAAATGCAAAAAAAGGAAAATAAAGTAAAAACCTCAAATAGATTCAAATTCAAATTATTCTAATAAACCAGCTGTTTTTTCTTTCTATTTTTTGTGAGGCGAATTTTGGTTTTAGTATGTATATGTGTATGTAGTATGTGTATGTACATATATGTGTATGTGAGTGCGTGCATGTACTTTTTTTTATCAAAAAATCAACAGGACTCCCAATCTTGAGGATTACTTTTGTTGCTGCTGTTGTTGTTCTGTTACTGTTATATTTCTTACTTTTGTTGGGCTGCTTCTTAACATGGCCACAATGTTGTTGGTTTTTGTTTTTTCCTTTTGCTGTTCGTGATAGTCTGCAATATTGTTTTCTTCTATTTTTTGCAAATACAATTTTTATCTGAAGGCTCAAGGTCGTTCTGGAAAACTGAGTTTTTCTTTTCTCGTGTGTGTATGTTTTTTGTTGTTGTTGTTGTTGTTGGATATATTTTTCTTATTACATGTCTTTTTTTGAAGAATGATTTTTTTCTGTAGATTTTTTTCTTTTCCTTTGATTTTTTTTTGTGTCTGCATTATTTTTTTTAATTTTTTTTTTAACAATATCATTTAACACTGTTTCCCACATAAAGTTATTTTCCGAAAGCAATTGGAAATTATATATGAATTTTCAAGTTATCTTATGAAATATATAAAAATTATACATTAAATAAATTTTTGTTTTAAGTCAGAGAACATACCTATATAATTAGTTTTGCTTATATAATTTTTAGAAATAGTGTTAGAGATCCTTCTCCTTTGAGTTTTACCCTGAAATTGAAAGTTTTATATTTTAAGAAAATAACAAAAAGAACTTTCCAGTACCCCCTTGATAAACTTTTAAACTCCTTTTTATTACCCAGCTCATACTCTACCCATAACCAAAATAAAAAGACCAGAAAAAAAATCTCTTAATATTCCCCCCAAAAAACGAGGACTCACTCACATTTTTTTTTTTTTGCACATTATTATGTTACTTTATTTCTTTTGAAATTTTCCCAAAATAAAAATACATTTTCTTGATTTTTTTTTTTTTTTTCTTAACAAAAGAAAAAATCCACAAAATTTTCTTTGTCTTGTTGCTTTATTTTTTCACTGCGTGTATGTGTATTTTGCTTTTCATTTTTCTCCATATGAGAGTGTATGGTATATATATATATATGAATATAGTCTGTGTATGTTGTTCTCTTTGTGTTCCTCTTATTTTGTTTTATTTGCCAATATTGTTCCTTTTCTATATTTATTTATTTTTTTTTTAAGAATTTTCCTCTTTTTGGCCCAAACATCGAGTGGGCTGCTGCCTGCAATCTGCAAATAAAACCCCATAATGTTGTTGTTGTTGAGTTTATTTTTTTCTTATTATAAATTCTCTGAAAATTTATATTGAAATGTATTTTTTTTTATTACTATTATTATATTTTTGTATGTTCGACTCTTTTATTTTTTAATTTCTCATTTTTTATTTTTCTCTTTTTCTTTTAGTTTCATAAAAATAAAATGAAAAACTCTTTGTACGAAAAACAAAATAATATGTATGTTACCGGAAAAATTCATGAAACAGTTGGCAGTCTTAAGGTAAGTGGAAAATTCATTTTAATGGTTATTAATTATAATAATAAAATAAAAAAAAAATAAATAATTAAGGGTATAATATGAGTCAGTATTTTTTGTGGGAACAATTAACTCTAATATGTGGATATAGAAAGTAGTTTAATTTCTCAAAATGGCTTTAAGTGTCAGGAGTATGAATAGATAATATAATGGAACATTTAAGACTGATACGAAAAAAGAAACAAATAAAAAAATAAACTTTATAAATATTGTTTTGGAATCTCAATAAAAACTTTCTTATTGCAGCATTAATTTTGTATCTATTTTAAGTAAAATTAACACAGAAAAAATTATTACCGTCTTTTTTACAATTAATTTTGCATCAAAATTTAATAAAAATTTTCAAGAAAAAAAAATTTTTTTTTCCTTTAGACATTTTTAATTCATTCAATCATCTACTTGATTGATTTAATTAATTTATTAATTGGGAATTTTTTTCTGTTTTGTTTTTTTTATAGTTTTTAGTAATTGATATAATCATTTTGGTGAGAGTTGCAAATTTGAGCAAGTTTTTAATTGAATGAATTATTTTCATATATATTTGTTAATAGAAAAAAGTCACCAAATTAACAAAGAAATATAAAATAAATTCATCTCAATCAAAACTTGCTCAAAATTGCACCTCTCACGCAAATATGATTATATAATTTACTAAAACTATAAAAATACAATAACAGAAAAAATTCGCCAAATTAATAAATTAAATAAATCAATAAGTAGATGATTGAATGAATTAAAAATGTCTATAGGAAATAAAATCGTACCGAAAAATATATTTTTTATTTTATTTCTATCAACTACTATTCATTAAATTTTGATAAAAAATTTAAACGATTGTGTTAATTGAAAAAAGGACGGTAATAAATTTTTCTGTGTAATTGGTGACTTTTTTTCTGTGAATCATCTACTTGATTGATTTAATTAATTTATTAATTGGGAATTTTTTTCTGTTTTGTAGTTTTTATGGAAATTAATTTATATTTCTTAAACTACTGGTCAAATTTAATTGAAATTGTACATAAAAGTCTTAAGCAGGTCATAATCTCTTAAAAAATCAATTTCGTATTCCCCCTGTGATAACACGGTTAAACACTTCGAATATATAAATATTAAAAAAATCTTCAAATCAAGTCCGATTTTTATGTATCTATGAAGTGCTTAGTAAGCTGAAGTAAAAATAAATTTATTCAGCTCAGTTATCTGTTACTTAAACTTTTATTTATTTTTTGTTATTATTTTTTTATTCGACTGTACTTTTTTTCGGAAATAACCGCTGATGTCAATAAGGAAAAATTGTTATAAAATTAGTTTCTGATTTTTTATACCTTCGGAAAAAATATGACGAAAAATTTTCCTTGGAAAAAAATCGAATTCAGAACTTTAAAATCTGTACCAAAAATTGAATTTGTTTAAAAATGTTTTTAATATATTATTTTTTAATAATTTTTCTTTACATAGGTTAATAAAGAAATTTGTTAGATTGGTACTGTGCTCCCAAGTAATTTTTATTTTAGGAAATAATTCTGTAACTTGTGACCCGTTTAAATTATTTAAAGAAAATTTTGCATAGTCAGAGCTGAGGTTACAGACTCCTAGAGACTTACGCACCAGAGTAAGTTGTAGTTTTTATCGGTAAAAATCAGTGGCCAACATTTTTAAATTTTTCTTCAAATTTATGAAGAAACATATATTTGAAAAATAGTACCTCTGTAGCATAGTTGGCGGTGAGCTCGTCCGTTAGCCTGGTAATTGTGAGTTCGATTCCACGGAAGACTCTGATCTGTTTCACTGCAACGAGCCTTAGTCTTCGTTACTCCACTAAATAATAAGTAAATAAATAAATAAATAAATAATACTTACATATGGAAAATATATTATAATTAAGGATAATAGAACGTATAAAAGTGAATTAATTAGTATATTAATATGTTTATCAGTTCTAGACTTCCAAAGTTGGTAACACCGAGTATTTTTTAATTCGCCAAAAATTTTGTGACCTAAATATAAAAGCGTGTATATATAGGTAGCCCTCCAGCAAAAAATGGTGCTTACTTGGAAGCAATAGCATTGCTTACATAAGCGATATATAAGTTTTTTAATTAAATAAAGTTTCAAAAATGCAATACGGTAAGTTATGGACTCTGCACAAAAACTACTCCTCCATACTATAGTGCTCCGGAGAATTAAAAGAATTACATTCTATTGCTTCTAAGCAGCTCATCTCGAACCAAAATCATGCATTATAAATGTGCCCCAGTAATTTTTTATTATAAAAG
>MINK01191728.1:489-19964 GCA_001735545.1 Phormia regina | reverse complement strand
ATATATACATATATATATATATATATATATATATATTGTAAGTATCTATAAATTGCCAAAAAGTTATAGGAATTTGTTGTTGGAGACATTTTGGGCGCCACTTAATAAATCAGTTGCAAACAAATGATAATATTCGTACTCTTTCATTTATTGTTGACATGTGAATAAATTAGAAGTGTTGTAGTTAGTAGTAGCAGCTACAAAGTAATACGTATTGCTATCGTCAAACGTTTAAATTTCATACTGCATTTAATCACCAAACATTAGAATTCTTTCTTTCCATTATTATCTTAATTTTATTTCGGAATAAAGCATTTGTTACGCATACACATAGAAATACTTTTAATATGCTAATGCCAATAATAGATAAACTGACAGAACTTGTGGCTAAGCCAAAGGACTAAGGCAGATAAAGCAATATTCATACATACATTAATACAAAATTTGACTGTCTAATTTGTTAAAGCAGATATAGTATTTATATCATGATATGAATGTTGTTATTTAAGAACATACGACAGAAATTCTATTTTACTTACTTAGTTACGATTAGGCTTAAGAAATTTATTATGAGTAAATATGATTTTTGGTTTAACCATTTCAAATAAATTTTCTGATGATGAGGGGAGGAAGTTTCGCATACACTTTAATAATGTCAAAAAAGATGACAGCGCAGTTTCGATATAAAAATAGTTATGAAAATGAAACAAAAATACTCTATATTATTAAACAAACGGGTTTAAAGTTCTTTGCAATTTACTTCAATAAATGGTTGACTGGATGACTGAATGACATATTACCCCAGTATTGAGCAAATATAATAGCTAAATCTCAGTAATCTTGTCGTTAATATCACACATTAGAATTGCCATAACAAATGTTATTGAAACAATAATAGAAAGGGTTGAAGTACATTCCAACAAACAAAGAATTATAATCGAACAAAAACTAAGTGGCCATCTGACATTTGACATTAAAGAAAACGTCAAACATCAGCTGTAGCTGGCACATTTATTGCCTAAAAGTCATCAATGCAAAAAAAAATATATATATATATATATATTACAAAAAATTAAATAAATACTTAAGAGGTGGTGACAAACTCTTTGACAAGTGCCTTATAATATACCTGCTGTTACCACAAAACCAAACACATATTCATAATAAATAAATCGTTTTAAATAATATTCGTTTATAAAAAAAAGAAATATTTGTCATTTAATACCGTAGACCTTTGGTCATTTTATATTTATAAGCATAAACTATTAAGGATTTGATCGATTGATATACATAACTATTAGAACGTTTAATAACTACTATACACTAATTGATTAGATATTATATCTTCCTTTTTTTGATATGACGCCCCTTAAATAAACCACACGCACACCCTTTGCAGCAAAAAAAAAAAGAAACTATATGTATTTTTTTATATAAAAAACCAAAAAAAGTCACAATAATAACAATCAACAGCATCGTTGTGATAATAAACCACAACTAATAAAAATAATCCTAAAACATATCGTTTACGAGCTCATCCCAGTCAATCACAAATTAATAAGTCAACTATGAATGTGTGTTCCTTTTTTTCCTTTTCTTTCTTTTTTATTTATCCTGCTCGTATCACCCCCCAGGAAATTTGTAAAAAATTAAGAGAAATAACTGACACATAGACAATCACATGCAGTTAAAAAAGAAAAATAAATAAATAAAAAACTAGTGATACCGCAGCTTTCAGGCATGAAATTGTGTCCGTTTATTTATTTGTCCGTTTGTCTGTCTGTCGGTCGGTTTGCCTCTGCCCACATAAACACACATACAATTCATAGATATGTATTTGTTACATCGTTTATCATCAACATCTTGTTTTGTTGTTTTTTTTTTTTATTATTATTGTTATTATTACTTAGTAGTATGTATTATAAAAACTATATGTGTGTATGTATGTTTGTTCGTTAGTTCGTTCAATCCATTGTCCATAATTTAGTATTTTATATGTCGTACAGCACCTAATTGACAACTGAATTGCTATGCTTGTTTAATGTGATTATCCTTGTTTTATCAGGGGATTGTTGTCAGTTTATACAATATTATTTTTTCCTTCTTCGATTTCATTTTTTTTATTAATATATATTGTGGTTTGTTTTTTATTATTTTTTGTTTGTTTGTTTTCTTCAACACACATCAGTTGGTCGTATCGACAACTCAAGCAAGGATAATAAAATGCCTTTAGTTATGGGGCTAATCATGAAATCATCAGGGCCAAACTTTTACATATGTTAAGATCCATTGTGGACACAAATACTAAACCAAAAGTCAAATAACAATATCAAACCCCAACTAAAGAAACTTTTTAAATTCTTTTCGCCTTTTTCCTTTTTATTATTTATATGTGTAGTATTAGTTGTAGTGTTAACTTGCCTAAAGCTAAATAAAAAAAATCATCCCCCTATTTATAGTGGTCAGAGTTAAAGTGGAAAAATAAATAAATTGTAGGAAAAAAAGGACAAAATTTGCACAATAGCTTGTGATATTGGTAAATTGTCCATTAACAAACATTGATTGGAATTTATAAATTTGCACAATGATGAACTGAAATAGAATTTGTGTTTGTCACCTTTTGAGAATTATTTGTTTACACATACATACATATGTAAATAAGTAAGTAAGTTAGTTAGTAAGTAGATATGAAAATACTCAAGTTTATATTTTTTGTTTATTTGAGGTTATGAATAAATTTTGTGCTGAAAATTGGTTTGGATTTAATGGCTGTGGGATTAAATCACAATGACTCTACACACATGCCTAACATCATATATGATACATACACACATCTATATACATAGATACTATACATCTTGCAATACAATTGTCACAGTATGTATTGTGGCAGACTTACCAGTTTGCATATCATTATCGTAGCATTCTTTTTGGGAAATCAATATACTGGGAATTAATTGCTTTTACGCATCTTATGAATTTATTAGCACGATTTACACACTTACATACAGTGTTTACGAACGTAATAGTCGTCGATAGTATTTAAAAGAATCCATCGTAAATTGTGGGCTATAAATTTGACTGCAAATTAAGTTAAACCATAAACCCACCAATAACTTACACTCATAGATTGCTATAAGCCAAAAAGGCGCCCTAAAACTCATATGTTTTCCTAGCACAATTTGGAGGTCAGGCTATAACTGTATTATTAAGATAAAATTTATTGAATAATTTATTAACTCTATACATTTTTTCCGCATGCGAGAACACATATGTATATCTATCTATTTTATATGTAGAAATTTTGTGGAAATATAAATAAACTAAAAGTATTTATTTCTTTCTTTCTTTTCATACCACAGATTCTGACTCCACAGAAGCAGATGCCACTGTTCAGGATATGTTAACATGCGGTACTTGTCAGAAAGTGTTTGCTCTCTCCGACATAGTAAAATTTATACAACATAAAGTTTTGCAATGTAACAAGGAAAACTATGGCCAGTGTTCTAATCAAGGTAAATAAAAATAAAATACATATTTGCATATAAGCGTTAGAAAACATATATTAACTTATAAATATTATATCTCAAGGTCCCTCAAATGACAGAGCAGATACCGAAGATGGTAGACCGTTAAGCCTAGCAAATCGTCGTCCATCATTATCAACTGCCTCTCGCAAAGCATCTGGAGGCTCTCGCATTCATACTCCACCACCTAGTCCTGCGGACATGTTGGCTGATGGTGCATCAAGTACACCAAAACGTTTAGTAGATGGTAAGTTAAAATAGTTTTTTTTATCCAAAAAGATACTCACATTTATCGTTTTTCTCTCTTTTCTATACAAATAGAAAACGACAATACCACACCTAAAAATGTAGAGTCCACTTGTGATGATCTTAAGTCCTGCAATACAGCCGTAATCAAACAAGAACTTGATCAAGACGATCATGATGCCGAAAATACCGAATGTAACAATGAAACTGATGATTGTCAACCTTTAACTAAACGTCCTAAGATTGAATTCGTTGATGCTGAATCAAATACTTTACAAACAGGTAAGAGACATATTCTTTATTTTCTAATTGTGTAAAGCTACTACTTTTGTGCAATGCAAATTTAATTAAAATTCCATTGACCGTAATATCACAACAATCGTTATGCATCAACCCTTAAATGTCACTCACTCAACTCATGTAAACTTATTTAAATATTTTCATATTAAATATGCAGCTTTTTTTCATACGAATTTTTAAATGAATGTATAGAAAATTCACACAGGTCGCTTTGACCATTGGTTTCATTCCAAAGTCAAAAGTTCTTTGATAAAAAATAAATAAATATATAAAATAAACAAGAAAACAATGACATAATAAAAAAACAGTCCATCAACAACATCAAAAACATCAAAGCCAGCGTAAAATGTCATATTTGTCGCCGCTGACATAAAGTACAGAATGCAAAGATAAGCTGCCATTAACATGCCGGTCCATTTTTATTATGTACAACATTTGTTAACAACAAAAGTATTCAGGGAAAAAAATATTATTAAAAAATAAAGAAAACAGAACAACACGTTGTAGAATACAAAAATTCTTGACATTTAAAATTAAACCATTCATTTATTCATTCATCTCAACTGTCCAAAAATTTGTTCTTACAACCCCTTTTACCCAAATATATACATACATTCAAGTACTTTTACATACATATGAGTAAATGCCATCAGAAAAATCATGATGATTTTCTAAAAACAATAATAAAACATAACAAATACGAGCAGATAAAAAAAACCCTAAAAAACGGATGCTGAGTTCAGTTCTTAAAAGGTCAGTTTTATAATATTTTGACAACAAACGAATTGACCTCTGACACACTTTATATTCATTTATAATTTGTATGCAATAGATGCCTCATATATACAAGTAAAAATTTCTTGATAAATAATTCAATTCATTCATCCAGCAAACAAGTTAAATTTTGTGTTAAAAGCTACAAAAACCAAACAAAATTAAATCCATTATCAGCTGACTGGTCAAACAACTTTGACCAAAGGGTCATTTAAAAAGGAGTGAGAGATACAAACAGACTCTCATCTTTACACACGTCTAACGTGTGTCAAAAAGGTGACATTAGAAATACATAAACTCATGTATTATCAACGATAATTAACACAATAGTTTAAAATCTCCTAAAAAATAAATGCTGATAGTTACTTATATTAGTAACTATATTTATATTATGAAAAATATATAATGATTAAAAATACTAAATTAGAAAATTTAAGGAATGGAAACAAAACAATTGCTATTTATAGAACTTTAAATTTCTTTATAGACATAGCTTATACTGCGGTATGGTTTCATTTTGGGTGTATAAACACATATACATAAAAACATAGTATATGTGTACGTTATATTTTTTCTTCATTATATTTTTGGTTGGTTGACCTTCAATAGAAAACACTTAACAACTGTAAAAGAGTTTAAGATCTTTTGTCTTGATTCAACTCTGACAATTTCATACAAAAACAATAACAACAACAACTGCAAATTGAACAAAACTCGTATGAGTTGTCCTGTAAGAAAGTTTTAACGATAACTTTGTATTCCTTTCAGTTAATCTCAAACAAAACACATCTTATATCTACGTTGTATGTATAAATGTTGTTGGTAGTTTTGATCAACTCTTGTTTGGTCCACATTCATTAAATTTGCTCAAGCTGAATCATTTTCTTTTCTTGTTTTATTGTCTTTTATTCCTTTTCATCGTCCTTTTTTTATAAGCACTTAGATATTCAACCACATGAGACTTTTCTTTTGACCGCTTCAGGTTTTTTTTTTACTTTTAATTTATGTATGACTTTATACAAACGACAATTTTGTTTGTGCGAAAATATGTTATTATTCTTTGACATTTGTAATTATTCGTACATACAGTCACTAATTTTAACTTATATATATATACATGCATGTACACATCCATACATGTATATTAGGATGAAAAAAAAAATTAAAATATTTCCGCTTTTAGTTTTGGCGCTAAATAATTTATTTAAAATAATATTTGTATTATAGAAAATTAAAGTATGTATCTAAAACGGATTGATTTCATATGTCGAGAATTTTACACAATTTACAAAACAAGTCGAGACCTTTACTTTACTCACTTTAATAAAAATTTGGATCACACTAATAATGAAAATGTCATCTTCCTACTCTACATTAATAATTTAGTATTATTTTTAAAAGGGATTCATTATGTCATCGTCGTTGACAATTGTGTTAAATTTATTTTTCGAGTTTATATCGCTTTTTTAAATGTAATTACAATTTCATGTAAGGTAGCCTATACATTCCTACATAGATACATACATATATGTATGTACATATACGTATGTTTGTATATATGCTATGAGCAACTTATATATACAGATTTATTAAATAATAATAAATAATTAAAATACTTATATGCTCATATGTATTTGCATGTACATACATATATATTTTAAATTCAATAATTATAAAAATATAAATATATAGATTGATTGATTGATACACAGATTCCTATATATATATATTTGTATATAATTGAATTGTGGTTTAAATAGCAATTATGTGCTTTATGTCTAATTAAAACTTTGTAAACTGAGTGTTCTTGTTTTTGCAAAATAAAATATAAGGAAATAATGAACTTATTTCCAGACATTAGTTTAATCCGCAATGTGACATGTTGTTGGAAAAATAATGAAAATTGATATAAATATACTTACTTCATCATTCGAGTACTTAACACATGTTATTTTTGTGTTAACGTATAAAAAAGGGATAAATAGGTAAAAGGGTTATTTCCGTTCTTAAACCGACAGGTGTGTTTGTATGTGTTAGTGAATATACATATATACATACATATGTGAATAATGTATAGGAAATTCAATTGAAATTTATTTTCGTTTGACACAAAGGCAGTAACACAAATCCCTTCAAATCCGCTAAAATCTTTAACAAGTAGCAAAGTAAATAGCTGGTCAATTTTAGAATAAGTTTTTCTTGTATGCATGATGTAGTTCAACATCAAATCGATTGTAAAAAATTTCAACCAAAAGCTAGCTAACAGCATTAGGGACATTAGGATATGTTAATATTACACTATGAAAGGATTACTATCCCTTTGATTATGCAACTTCACGCAAATATCTACATAATATAATACACACATACACATGTATGCATGCTTCTTAATATAAAATACATAATGTAGGCTGAATGATGTCTATTGTTGCTATTAAGAAAGTAAATATAATCCGCTTTCTTTTGCGTACATATGAGGCAAAAGTGAACAGCAAAAAATATACATATATAGAACAATACTTTCTTGCTTATATTGTACAATATTTATTTGTAAGTATGAGGCAGCAAAAAAAGAAAAAGAAAATAGAAGCTAGTTAAATAAGTTGAAGAACGAAACGACAACGTAATAACAACAATGGAAACAAAGAATATAACAGACATTATTATCACATCAAATACTGAAGGGTTTTCAACAAACATATCAGCAGGCGACCAATTGTTTTGTTTATGGCTTTCTTGTCAAATGCGGTCACTTATCCCTTGTGTGCCAAGTAGTGGGGGTGCTGGTCGCTTGCTGTTTTCTTTGTCATCGCTTCGCTGGCCGCAACTAAAGGGTTGCGTCTTGATCTGCCAAAAACAGTAAACATATTTAGTATCGTTTTTTTTTCACGTAATGTTCTATTCCTTGGAAGGATTTGAAAACATTTTGTTGGCAATAAGAAATACGCATATGTTTACATGTATTTCATGCAAAGAAAGGAAGGAAAAGAAATTTCAATGGTACTTTTATCCTGCTGATAGCTCCAAATAAACTATTCATTTTATTTTATATGCATTCTATTGAGCGCAGTAGACCGTAAGTCTCTTTGCAAAAGTCAGTCAGTTTGTTTTGTTGGACCATCTGATTAGTTTTTATGTCATTGCATACCGCTATCAAAACATTGTTTTCTATTATCAACAACATTTTAAAAAATCAAATAAATATACAACATACATACATATGTAAATTTGTGTGAATATACTTTCTGCACAATAGTGAATGACTCGTGCGATGCTTGAGACAAATTACGTAAACGTAAGACGGTCTTGCTACAATACCCCAAAACAACATTAAAAATAAAAAAAAAAATATCTCAAACAAATAAATGTGTGTAGTTTTTATGCTTTTTTTCTAAAAAAAGCAGAATTAAATTAAAAGTAAAAGTATAATATCCGCGCATGCCATAAGTTGTTATAACATTATCTCTTAAACCTTCGTACCGCCAAAGGTAACACATTTGAATTCAACCCTTACCGCTGCGTAATTTCATTCATTTTTTAATCATTTGTATTATAAACATATGTATGTATGTATATACAAATGTATACATATTTGTAAAGATGAGCTGTCTTTATAAATACTACGTACAAAACCCTTTATTTTTTCTTCATTTGCATGTGCATACATACATACATATATACATACATACATACATACATACATACATATATACATACATACATACATACATAGTATGTATATATGTATGTATATGCGTGTCATTGTACGTGAAAAAGGATTTAGACGACCCTTTTTTATTTTAAAATTTTTTAACGATAGCTATAGTGATTTCTAATTTAAGAAAACATATCATATTTATGTAAAAATGCATCCACGAGCTAAAAAAAAAAGATGTACTTTCAAATATGACAGTGTTCCAGGTTATTCGTTATAAAAATAGTAGCCTTTTTTACTTTTCATTATCATTTATTAGTAGTCGTATATAAACAGCATGAAGTAAAACATTTTCTTTCAAACATTAAGTTTTTCAATTGCATACAAATCAAAAGTATTTTGCAGCTGCTCACATGAACCTTAAAAAACAAGACGATTTTTTAAAAAAATTGTTATTTACATTTTTACTTTTTTGTGCAACCCCTCCTTCGCAAAACACACACATACAGTATGTTTGTATGTGTATAACAATATGCATATACATACGTAAACATACTCGTACATAAATATATTTAAACACATTTAAGTTTTGAAAAATGTTGGCGGTAACTTAAAGTTAGGATGGAAGGGATGGATAATAATGTGTGTGATATATGTTCGTCCATATTGCTGTGATGATTTTTTCTACGTGCGGTTACATATTTATTGTTTTTAAAATTATGTTACATTTTTTTTTTTTAAATTGCGAATTTCACTCCTAATCGAACGGCAGGATTTGCAATTTTTCATTTTTTAGCAACATATGGCAGAACCATCAAATTGAAGACACAAAACACCACATCTAGCCACAGCTTTGTAAATCTGCACCATTTGTGAACTTCTCAGGGTCCCATTGCGGTGGCAATGTGTATTTTATTTCTTATACTTACATACATAAGTAAGTAAGTATGTATATTAATGGATGTGTGTTTTTGCGTTAAAAAAAATCTTTAAAGAACAATAAACATCACAAATAACCGCAAGTTTATCTCCACATGTGTGTGTATGTAATGGGAAAGGGATGATTTAGTTCGATTATCTAAACCGCTTTCTAACTCATTTGTTACGGTTAAGAAATTTTAAAAGCTCCACGTATTGGAAGTCGGTCATTTATATGCGTTACAGCCAAACTTTAATGAGCTCAAGTTAAATATTGTCACATTTGGCGAGTTTAAAAAAAAATTAAATTATCGTATGTTATCGTAAATGTTATTCCATTGCTGGCTAACGGAAGTTGAACTTACATATGTGTACGTTTAAAAGTATATTTTTGAATCTTTGTAGGTATCACACGAAACCCCATCATTGTGGGCCGAACACACCAAAAATCTTAACATCTGTAATAGCATTTACATATACATATGTTGTATGTGTGTCTTCTGTAGGTTCACATATACAAAAATATATATATATATGAGTGTATGTATGTTGTTAGGTATGTACAGATTTGTTTGGTGTGCCCAGTCTTGATCAAAAATTAAGGTGTGTTGCGTGACGCTAACTTTTGTGAATTTGCTCACCATCAACTGCCTAAATAACAAAACTGACGACGAAAAAGACAACTGCAAAGGTAAAGACGATGACGACGTCGACTAAATTGTCTACTGACTTAAATGTTATTGGGAATCTTTCTTTACTGCCTACACACTGCAGCGTCCGCACCTAAGACTCATTCATAATGAATGCACGCCACATACATACACATAAACATAAAACAGAAATAATAACAACAAGAACGATAATAACAATTGAAATTAAAATTACAATTGAAAAGCAACTCCATCGATAGGTACAATCATATATACATACATACCTACATGTATGTAAGTATGTTTGCATAAACCATGATTGCAATTTGACGGTGATTCGCATCTTCTCAGTTGAGGTGCGCTATTTAGGATTTTGTCGCGTGGTTGTTTTTTTTTTCACTAAAGTACTTTTAGTTGTCTTTACTTTTTCGTATTTTGTTGTTATTGTATGCACACATCACCATTGCGTTTTCGCACACTATTAATTATATTAATGAAATCGTATCGAGAGGGTAATTTAGGGATAGGTTTAGCGACTAATTTGCATAAAACACTCAAACATGTACTCACAGACTTCATCTGTGGGAAGAAGACATCACAACGAATGAATGAATTTTTTAATTTATTTTCTTCTTTGATTAGATAAAATACAATATAATACTATGTACTGCAAATACATACATACATATGTACATATATTCGTAAATAGTATTTAATTTTTATTTTTTATTTGTAAATATTTTCAGAACCTAGCAATTATACTTGTTCAACATGCAAGACAAGATATAGCTCGGCTTGGCGTTTAATACAGCATGTACAACATTCGCATGGAGTTAAAATTTATGTTGAATCATCTTCGACAGCAGAGGCAAGTAACAATTCGGTGTCCGATGTGATATTGCCTGCACAACATCGACAAAATAACTCGAATAATACAAGCAATAACAGTCCTAGTAGCTCGGTACGCATAACATCGCCCATTATTGTTGGTAATCAACAACAACAGCAACAGCAACAAATGCAACATCAATTACAGCACAGAGCAGCTGCCGTTGCTGCAGCCGCCGCAGCAGCTGAACAACATAAACAACATCATCAAAATAATTTAACAACAGCAATGCAAAATGCACAAAATTTGGCCGCTGCAGCAGCCGCAGGAATGCGCCATCATCCATTGTTACCACCACCTGATATGCATTCAGCAAATCCATTCAATTTATTGCGAATGCCTTTGCCACCAACACTTGCTCAGGGATCAGTAGTTCCTACAGTTTCTCCTCTCTTCTCGCGCCCACATCCCGATCATTATCGCATGGAACAGCTTGTATCCGAGCAATTTCGACACCATGGCCTCAATCTAGCAGCAGCTGCAGTCGCGGCAGCCAACTCACTTGCTGCCCCTCATACGCCAACATCACAATTCAGCCAAAGTTCCAACGTTTCCTCTGGAGCATCTGTTGAACCAAGACCACCATCAAGTAGCAGTTGTCACCGTGGTTCTACAACACCTTCTTCATTACCACTGATAGCTGGACAACAACAATCATCAAATGCCGGCGTCCAGCCAACAAATTCACTTTCAATGGAACCTCAGATGGATTTTTACTCGCAGCGATTGCGTCAGCTTGCAGGAACAACAAGTCCTGGAGCTGGAAACATTGTTAACTCGAGCTCGCCGAGTCCACGACAAAAGCAATCGCCGAACTTCGCGAGCCCATCTCCATCGCATCAACTCCCACCTACTCCAGTCACAAATAATACACGTCCCCATTCTCTAACACCACCTGAAAAAAGCAATATAGTAGCGGGAGAAAATGGAACAGCATTGAATACAACACCTCGCTCAGCCTCGACACCACCCTCTAAACCCAGTCAGGAATCAGCGGTTAGTGCATCTGTATATACGTGTGCGTACTGTGACAAAAAGTTCCGTTTTGAAAATAACCTCATCATTCATCAGCGAACTCACACCGGCGAGAAACCATACAAATGTACGGCATGCGATTTTGAGTGTTCACATATTCAAAAACTTATGAAACACATGCGAGTCCATCGCAGTCCCATGGAAGATGGACTTAGCAACACAGGTTCTATAGAGACAAATGAATGTGATGATACTGAACCGGAACATGAAGCAGATGAAAATCCCGATGACGATATTAACGAAGATGAAGATGAAGAAATGGACGAGCAAGATGAAATTGACTATGAAGCTGAGGATCTCAGTGTCAGTAATAATCGGTTAGATTCCAAAAATGATAACACTAAGGATTCCTCTTGTGTTCCTCCGACTTCATTAGTAGGAGAGCTAATGGACAAATTTGGTTTATCTAACATTGCTCAATACTCGGAAGCCTACAAGCAGGCTCTACAAGAATCGGGCAATTTCAAGCAGCTTTCCAAAGATCTCGATAACAATAATTCTGCCAACTCCCCCATGAATCAAATGGCTGATAAACTTAATGGATTTCCGGCTGCTTTACGGCTGAGAGAGGAATTTGCAAAAAATATGTTCCAGAAACCACCACAACAACAAGATTCAAACCTTCCACCATCGCAAGTTCCAATTTTTAACCCGTTTCCAAATCCATTTGAACTATCTAAACGTATGAAAATGGACGGAAATGAATGGTGGAATATGCAGGCTCTACATCGCAATGATTCACTTTTCGAGAATCTTAAACTTAAGCCGCTAGGACTGGGTACAGCCAATTCATTACTTAACCAAAACCCCTTAATGAAAAAGGAGAGCCGACAACGAAACGACACCTGTGAATTTTGTGGTAAAGTCTTTAAAAACTGTTCGAATCTTACCGTCCACCGTCGCAGTCACACTGGTGAAAAACCATACAAATGTGAACTGTGCTCCTACGCTTGTGCACAAAGTTCCAAACTTACACGCCACATGAAAACACATGGCCGAACTGGTAAAGACGTATATCGCTGTCGTTTCTGTGATATGCCTTTCAGTGTACCCTCCACTCTAGAAAAGCACATGCGTAAATGTGTAGTTAATCAGGGTAAAGCAGCTGCAGCTAATGCTGCCAATGCCGTGGCCGCAGCACAGGCTGCTGCAGCGGCTCAACTTCAAAACCAAATGCCCCCCCAACAACTTTCTTCCCCACCTACAAACTCGTCTTTTCCTCCACAGTTTACTAACATAGCTGGCAGCACAATTTCTTTACCCAGCAGTATTGGTGATAATGATTCAAATGCCTCCACAAGTGTTTCTTCCCAACACGCCATATCACTTAAACACGAGGCATGACTTTATCACAATTGGAACAACAGTTCTGGTAATTTCAATTCTCCGACAGTAGTTCTGCAGCCACAGCACCAGCAGCACATGTTGTCACCTTCACAACATCACCACCTTCCACATCCTCTTCCAACAGTGAATCGCATTTTGTCACGTATCTTCTAAAGATATTTGTCCACATTAGAGTGAATTCTTGTAAATAAATAATTTTTTCTATGAATATTCGGAATGTCCGAAACGCCTGAGCTCACTTTTAAAAAGAATGGGCCTGGAACTTTTTTATATTAACATGAAATGTAAAATTGATGATCAACGATCTATATCTATGAAGTTACTATAGTATCTCGTTGTAGTCAATAACGAAGTCGAAAAACGCCAATCAAAAGGCACGACTTCAATCAATCTTCCAGCATCATAGAAATCCCCTGCTGAAAGATTAGAAACTAAACGAGTAATTTTCCACCACACCCATTATTAATTGTTCTTAAATTTGATTTGTTTTTGTTTTTTTTTTTTTTATTACCGATTATTAACGTTTAGCTAATGTATAATCCCAGTGAAATTAAGTAGAATTCTTTGCATATTTAGAAAAATCTATATTAGAAAAAAACACAAATAAATATTTGAGAAAATGCAAAATAACGAGAACGTAAACCGATAGTTCGTCTCCAAAATCAAATCCATAAACGAGAACTTATTACATATGTATGTGTGTATGTATGTATGTATGTATTTTTAATAAATTATTTCTAGAGTTAAAGAAAAAAACGTACAATAATGAAACATTTATTCTTTTAAGAGACTGACAATTTATTGGTTTTTAGTTATCGTTAAGATTTTTTTAAGGTTTTAAATTTTTGTGATCATCGTTATTTTTTCGCTCGTTATATCTTGTGTTGTTTAATAATTAATTTTGTTTAAAAATATAATTTTCATGAGAAGGAAATACATATGGAATATGAATATTAGATTGATGTAAATGAATAGTAGTGAAAACAATTTTTGTATAATCTGTAAATACAAATATTGTTTTCCAAACTAAAGTATCCAAAGATTGAAATCACTTCTATTGGCGTATATACATTACGTCAATACAACTGATTTCACCATTAAATCCTTCATAATTCTCTAAGCCTTTTGTAAATTATTTTTTGCCTTTTTAGTTTTAATTAAATTTTAATCGAATTGTACAAATCAAGACCACTGTATCATAAGTTCTTATATACATAACTATAAATGCTAATATTTCCCTATTATTTCTACATCTACTAGAAAATGTATTTAATAATAACTTAAGATTTTTATGATGAATTTAAATAAACTAAATTAACAAAAAAACAAAAAAAAAAAAAAACATTTCATATATTATGTCTTTTATTTGTTCTACCTTTTATTTAATAATTAAATTTTTTTATTACACATTTTTTTCTTTCAAATGTTTAGCCAATTATCGTTGTACATACATTATATATGAAATGAAAATTTTGAAGTAAAAATACATCCTAGTTGTAATTTTTAGCTATCTAACACTGTAAAAATGATTGTGGTAAAATTATTCCATTGTAAGATATTAGTATTCTTATATAACATGGAATAAAAAAAAACTTTTTGTTTTTTATGAAAATAAAATGAAATCAAGAAAAAAAGTTAAAATAATCGTGTATTTTTAAAAAGAAATGTGTGCAAATACGTATGAAATCAATATATTCAATTAAGTAGTAAATTAAGAGTTTCTTATGAAAAGACAAAAAACAAATGTATTTATAGTTGTATGTGTTAAAATTTCGTAATAATAAAAGACAAAGAAAATACTATAATAATATAAAAAAAACTATGGATTAATAAAAAAAAAAACTATTCATATTAAACAAGTGTGAACTTTTATTTAACTAACATATTTTGCAATTAATTATTTCAGAGTGAAGCATCAGATGGGTAAAATTGATGCTTTGATTTACTTTAGATTTTCTCTTCCTACTTTTTTTTCCTCTCCGGGGAAGTCATGATTGATTCGCGGGATCACAGGAAATCACGCAAAAAAAAAACATATAAAATATTTGAACATAAAATGGTATCTCCTTTTGAAATACTGTGAGACCTCAATTCTAGATAATCAATTCTCCCAGGTAATTGAGTAAAAATTTTGAGTAGTATTGTTCAAAAGCAATCGAAAATACATATATGCTAAGAATCCCGGATAATAGAAATAATCTCGGTTAATCGATGCAAAAAAAAATAATTTAATAAATCGGATGAAAAAAGAAAATTACATATTTTCTTTCCCGAATAACCGAAAATAGTGACCATAAACTAAGAGCAACATACTATAATTGCAATATATGATTCCAGATTACAATAAGTATTTTTGTATGTAATCATTATTCTGATTCCATTTAATCGTTTTCTCAATTTAATGATTCGGTTTAATCATATTCATAACTTTTTTATCATTTAATAATCTCATTTTATCATATACATAAACAAATTTTATCATTTAATATTCCCATTTTACCATATATATGAATCAATTTTATTATATATATATATAATCCCATGTTATCATCATATATATTATCCAATTTTTCACATATATATAATCCCCGAGTTTGCAATACTGAAAAATTGTAAAATAAAGCACATTTATCTGAATTATTTTTACATCATTTGTTTATTGAAAATATTTCTAATTGGTTTAAAATTATTATTTAAATAAAATTGACAGCCCTTAAAAAACATGAAAGAAAATGTAAAATTTGTCTATAAAAATAAAATAAATTTAATTAAATTTTTGACAACTTTCAACTCATTATATTTATTTAATAAAAAGCAGTAATAATAAAATCAATTATTGTAGTTATTAATATTATCATTTTGATGATTGGAGCAAAATAAGTTGAAAATTAATTAATATTAGCAATTTTGAAATTGAAGTCGATATTTACCTTTTTCTGTGTATTATTTGCTTCAGAATTTTTAACATTTATAAAAATATTATTNTTAAANCACAAACANATTGAACACTTTTCCNAATTTTTTGACAAGACTTCCTTTTTTACGTTCAAATGTCCTTTGATTTCACATAATCTTATGATTTGTTGTCGTTCGATGCATTTTATGGGAAGAAGAAGGCATCTTACCGCTTCCAGATTCAAACTGCTTCGTCTCTTATGACTTCTTTACAGGAAATAAATTGTTTTTAGTTTTTCAAACCCTTCGTTTGACCACAAAAGTTTCTATGCCACTTGAAGATTTAATTATCTTTATATTTATATGCTTTTTATTTTCACAAATATTCGTTCTGTTTATTCCACTTATTGCACACAACTATTGCGTTTGCCTACTAACAAACTACTGAACTTATAAACAAAAATGTGTATTCAATAGTTATGCAGAAAATATATATGATTAACGATAAAAATACAATAGTTGTGTGAAATCAAATTATTGTCAAAAACAAATATTTTATATTTGTGGAAAACATAAACATTTTCAAAAACAATCGTTTAATAGTTGTGAAAAACAAAATATGACTTAAAATCAAATAAAAATATTGGCTTAATGATTGTAGAATTAACTAAATTTGTAAAATTAACTTAATGGTTGTAGAATTAACTTAATAGTTGTAGAATAAACTAAATGTTTGGATTTTTCATATATATGATTTCATACAAAAATATTTAAATACATACTATGATTCAGTGAACCATATTAAAATTTTGATTGTGGGTAATCATTAAATGATTGAACAGAATCATAAACATTACTACCATGAACACGGTATTATTGAAATCAACAAAAAACTGCTATGTAATCATTGAATAGTTATGGTGACCATTTTTTTCTCTGCATGTATGTAAATATTATTTGTGCTGCTCCCTAATCCTTATTTATATTTAATCATTTAAATATAAATGTATTACTATATCCATTATTATTATTTGAAAATATAGACAGTTTACAAAGGTAACATTTTAAATTTTAGTTAAAATTCTACTAGGTCATTTAAATCTTTGAAAAAGTTAACTCAGTGTTAGTTTATGGAATTAACTAAAGTTGCTATAATTCAAAGGGAAATACATACACGCACTTAATATCAACACATTTAAAAAAAAAATGTTAACATAATCTTGGGTGACTTAACAACATTCATCGCCCTAACTACATACATAGTTATAAATCTGAAATCAGTTGTCAATTTCGTCCTTCAAGCGGACATGCACATACGTACACTTCTGTTTATTTTATTTCAACTTTTAAAACTCCTAGAGACTAACAACCCCAAAGATATTTAAAATGAATTTCTGTTATTGTTTTCCTATAGAAGTTTAAGCAAAAAAAATCCTATTGTTTAATGAAAAATTACAAAAGAATTAAGTAACTGAGTACGATGCATGCACCCCTTTTTTAAATCCAACGATATACTGACACACGCACGCAACTAATTTAACTTACAACCGACATTAAGAATTAATAAAGGAAAACAAAAGGAAACAACAACAAACACGGCAACAATAATAAAGAAGAAGAAAAATTCTTTCTAGTGGTGATCCTTTATTTTTTCCTTCACTTTCAAGTTAAACTATATCACAGAATATTCTGATGAGAATTGTTATCAAGAAGGAGGAGGGTTGTTGAAAGTAGAGAGATATGGTTAACGACCACACATATGTGCCACTATTGAATTATTAATAAATCTTGGTCTTGGTTGTTGTTATTGTTACTGTTGCAATGTTGTTGCTTTGTGGCACAATCAATATTGTGAAAACAAAAACATTATATTTGTTGTTTTTGTTGGTCGGTTGTTTGTGCCCCAATGATGAAATAATGATGAAGTGATTGCGTGTCAACAGATGAAATCTATTCAAGCTGATTTGTGGAATATGTTGCTAAATTATATTTTCTTTGCAATTTATTTATTTTTTCTTGCATTTTATGTTGCTTGGCGTACATACATATAAATATTATCTTTTGCAGACGATTATGATTAATTTTTATTTTTGTGCTCTGATTAAACAACAAACAAGTGGAGGATTTTTTCTATTTATTTCAGACACATATGTGGAATATTCTATTTTTTTAATTATTACTGATATTAAATATGTTTGTAACATTTTATTGTCCATATAAATGGAAAGATTTAAAAATTGATAATTTATTTTTAGTGTGACTGAAGTGAAATTAAAAAATTACCAAGCTCAATGAAGGCACTCGTATAGTATGTTCACACTATGCAAATATTTGATGAATACCATAACATAAAATTCATATTTTTTTTATATTTATTTTTAATGCATTTCAAAGATATTATATATATTTTTGAACACTTAAATTTTACTTTTTTCATAAATTTTTAGATTTAAAAAATCGTGCGTAAGTTTTTTTCAATTCCGATGAAAATTAACCTTAACCATTTATTAACAATTCTGGGCGCAAGGTGCAACTCTTAATCAAATAATAATTTCTTAATAAGACTTGTTTTTTTGAAATATAAACACAGAAAAAAGTAAAAATCAATTTCAATTGTAAAATTGCTAATATTAATTAATTTTTAATTGATTTTGCTCTTATCAACAAAGTGATATTATTAATAACTTCAATAATTGATTTTATTATTACTGATTTTGCTTAAATAAATGTAATGAGCTTAAAATTATTGAAAATCGTTTAAAATCGTTTATATTATTTCCATATTTTTATAGAAAATTTTTTAACTTTTTCTCTATATTTTTTAAAGTTGTAAATTGGTTAAAAAAATAACTTTTAACTAATTAGAAAGTTGATTCTATTAATAAATAATTTAATTAAATTCCAATACAAATTTAGTTAATAATTTTCTTAAAAAAAATAATTTGTAATATTTTTATGTGAAGTGATTTCATCCTTTTTCTGTGAAGTGATTTCATCATAATTTGAATAAATTTTCCACCAAAAGATGTTGACTTAAAAGTCTTCAAACCCATATTTTTGGAGCTATCTCGAAATAAGGGTCCTAATTTTTTTCCTTGCTTAATTGAAAATGTTATTAATTACGAATTACAGTGCTATGAATAAAATAATATCAAGCAATGTACACAGAAGAAAGTAAATATCGACTTCAATTACGAAATTTGTAATATCAATTAATTTTTAATTGATTTTGCTCCTAT